>CAJNOQ010002804.1:0-22608 GCA_905250885.1 Didymodactylos carnosus | reverse complement strand
AGAACGAATCGAAAATGAGACTTAGTTCTTACTTTCATTACTCTATCATAAACTGTATGGAGACTGTCAACTAAGAACAAGATTCCAACGTCAAAATACACGAATTTCTGAACTGACTATAATCTGACTATAATCTGAATGCGGACACAAATTGAAAATTTCATTTCAATCTATTTTTCGAATTTTGACATAGGAGTTCTAAAAGTCCGGTCGGAAATAAAAAACGAATATCTTCGTCATTTGTTAATTAAACTTCAAGTTTGTTTTTTGTTGGAGAGAAATGCTCCAAGTTTTATTTGATATGGTTGGATCTACTATCCGTTCCAAAATACGGTGGTCATGAGTGTTTTGCTAATAACTTTTCACACAGATGGGATTGCAACCTGCGGTTTTCACTATTGAATCGCTGGAAGGTGTGAATTCCTTTAGCCATAGATGTTAAGTAATAGCATCCGGGATAGCGCAAAAATGTAATAAAAATTCTTCTCAGATAAAATTAACTAATCAAAGGAAAAACTACTAGTGCAATTTCATACAAAGAAGGTAGTCCTGCATAGCGGAATAGTTTGGAAGTCTATAAAACGATGTATGAGGCTATTTTAGAAGCCAGAATCCACAGGTCACACTAATATAGAGAAATTATTTTCTTTTCGCTAAAACTTCAAGTCGAACAAAATATTTAAATATGTGGAATTGTAGAACAATTCGAGTTCTACAAGCTCCACAGTTTTTACCCACGGTTATAAATATGTATATAGAAAACATACGTTGCGAGTTTTATTATTTTCCCGCACTGACGCTGTTTACACAAAAAATTTCAACATATCACATAAAACTTGGAATATCCCTCTATCTAACAAAAAAACAAACTTGAACTTTAGTTAACAGATGACAAAGCTATTCGTTTTTTATTTCCGATGGTGCTTTTTGAAACACCCTGTATACATCTCATTTTTTCTTGCTATACCAGCAGACTCCCCTTCCCAACTCTTAGATACTTTTTGATTCATTTGAGATACACCCATGACTGGTAAAGGACGAGCCGTTCGAGTAGTCTAATGGAGAAAACAGATCTGCATCGAATAAAATCAAATTCAGCTTGTTTCTGATTTATTGCAAATCAATATAATCTCCACACCTGCTAGAGTTAGTTGCCAAAATTGCCCATCTCCGCCTTAATTGCGGCCATCCTGCGTTCACTGCTACAGAAATTAAAATCTCATATTAATTTACGACAACGATACAGATCGAAATCAACGATAAACAGAAAGAAGGGGGACACAAGACATAAATAAAAGTGATCGTAGTCCTTTTTTCTTAGATACAGTCATATCATGTCCGAGTAAACGTCGGCAACAGGTGTGTCATTTACACGTCTTTCAACGCCCCACACGAAAACGTCGTAGCAAATTCACACATTGGCGTCTGTAATTCGACGAGCTGAAAATGTAAACAAACACGGTCATTGTACAATAGACGGCAAGCAACATCTGACAGAGCCAACTAACAAATAATTCGATAGATTGACGATCAGTTCTTTTTGACGAATAATTCATTGTCGCCAACAAATAGAACGTGTTGATGGTATTCGGTAGGTTGAGAACGATATAGAAAAGTCTCTGCATCAAGACTAATTTAGTCATTGGAAATTCCTTTCGCATACTTTGTCGCTGTCGAGTTCAGCTGGTAACGCTTGAGGTTAACGACTCTGAAGGCAGAACGCGTGAAGACACTTGACGTATATTTTTGATGGTGATATAGCTGCATATGATAATGATAGGCACGGGCAAGTCAATGGGAATCATCAGATTGTAGACGGTAACAAACGTTGTGTAAGGGCCTGGTTGTGGTAAACAAGCCACTCCGTTGCGCACATCATAAAAAATGGGGGAATGGCTTGTAATGATCGCCCAGAATATGAGACTAGTCATCATCACCCATTGAGCCTTTTTGATAGAACTCATTGCTCGATGACCTTGTACAGACGAACTCACCAACACTCGATCGATCGAAATCAGGCAGAGAAAGTGTCGAAGAAGAACGAGCGTGAGAGAGACCAAATACTGGCGGAATTTGCAAATACCGCTATTTGTTTGAACTGGGTCGTAGCCGAGGATAGGAGACAAAAAGCGTGGAAGGAAGCCAAGCCAAATGGTGCCGAGGTCTGCCAGGGACAATACCACAAAGTACAACGCACTGGCAGAATGGTTTAGTTGTCGAGCGAAAATAGAACAGTTCAATACATTTCCCAGTGTTCCAATAAGGAGACAAAGGGGAACGAGTGAAAGCGAGATGATGCGTTGGGCTAGATCGATTGATGGAGCGACCATCTCTGCAGAAGGAGAAGATGACCAGACTGAACGACGACGACTATGAAACAGAAGAGAGTACTCACAACAATCAAAATTCTTGGTCGCTGAGTAGATCGCTACACGACCTTTTCTGTCCTCTATCACCAAGAAAAAAAAGAGAACTAGGTCATTTTCGTCAATTTCATCTTAACAAGGAAGAAAAGAGCTCTTGTTGCGTCAACAGAATGTCAAATTAAATCCGTTTTTCAATGGGTTTAATAAAAAGAAAAGAATAGAGCAGTCGGTTCCTTCGTTTTTCCTGCTTCGAAAGAATGGACGAGATTATTAATGTGTGAAGCACAATAAATCGTTTTAAATGTTAATGCATGTTACTCGCACCTCCTGTTGATAAAAACTTTCCTTTATATGCTAAAGGATAACGAAATTGAAGCTCTACAAAACTGTATCCATCTTCGATCTATACATATTATCTTTAAAAAGTTGTTATGAGAAGCGAAGACATTCAACAGCTTGCACTGCGATTGCACAAGGAAAGTCGCTATGGAAATGAAATTAAGAAACATTATTATGATGTTGTTGGCAGAAGACGATTTCACATCATTATCTCACTACCTTTAAGAAAAATTCGGAGCCGGCTTATCACGAAGTAACTGGCACAGATTTCTTCCCTCATTGTCTGTTCTTAAGGTGTCATCCTCGTGATGGTATCGTGTTAAAAGCGAGATTACGACAATATATTGTCGTAATCTCGTGTGTGTGTTATAAACATATTTCTGTATGTACAAGGTGTAACTTGCACATACAGATACACAAGGTATCAGATATTTATGTTATCAACAGAAATCGTTTCGAAATATGAATGCAACGAATTTTCAGTGGTTGAATAGCATTTTCAACACATTTTTACTCTGTATTGTTTATAGCTTTTGAGACTTACATAGCAAGGTTAAGCTATCAAACGTGAAAGTTAAAATTCACATCATCGAAATGAAAAAATTGAGTTGCTGAAAAGTGCTTTTTCGTTTCCAGCATTCTTAATAATCAAGAAGATTTTCTATTTTTGGCGAGAGGTACTTCCAAAAGTTTAGGAAAAATTTTGAAACATTATGGTGCAAAAAATTTCCATCGAAAATAATATTAGTTTGAAAATTTTTCCTAAACTTTTGGAAGTACCCCTCGTCAAAAGTAGAAAATCTTCTGGGTTATGGAGTGTGCTGGATACGAAAAGCACTTTTCTGCCACTCGAAACCTACTTTATTTTTTTCCAGTGATATGCTCAACAAAACAAAAGGCCATTTGTGTCAGAGGTGTAACATTAGAAAAATATGGTTTCTTAATGTAAACCGTCAACGAATTTCGTTGAAATATTGACTAAAATGTCCGTACGCTTGCCAATAGCTTTTTAACTCAAGATATTGTGTTGAGTCTGGCTTCACCAGATCGGAAAAAAATTCGCAGTCATTATTCCTCGGTTGAACTGTATTGACATCTAAGCGAGCGAGCTGTGCTTTAGTCACTGAGTTTGTCAAGCGAATTTTAGTTGAGACAAGATAGTCTCATCGATTTATATGAGACAATTATTGATGGGTGCAAGGCCATACTTGCACCCATATAGAATCTGTTTCCTAAACGACCTTCACTATGCTTTAGTATAACCACACATGCAGATGGCATACTTTTCGATGAGTGATAATGGATTTGACTTAAGCTGAAAGTAAATCAAGTATATGCTTCACCGATCATTTCCAATTTGGACTTGAAAAATAAGTAAAATAAGTAAATAATTATTGTCGAAGTATTTCTCGAAGCTAATAGACTGCATACTGAAATTAAAACAACCAAACTCCCAAATACACTATAAATTAGAATATTTTCTTTCATCTTTATCTCAATACTAATCTATAAAAAGATCAAAAAAAGAAAATCCGTTACATTATGGAGCTACTGTATACTTCATACATCTTCCTACACATAAAGCTTATGAAGCTGTATGACGATAAATGAGATGTATGAATATGTGTAGAAATGTATACCCATGCAATGTATGTGTGCATTGTTTAGAAATCTGCCTGTCTACCAAAAAATAAAGATGAGCAGGTGAACTCAGTTGTATTCAAATATGGAGAGCTTTGGACCTCTGAAAAGTACGTGTGACGCAGATAAGTGAAACATTGTTGGGCCTCTGAGAGTAGTTTGAATAGAAGATTGTGTTCAACCAACAGCTGAATAAGGAAAAGTACCATTTTAAAATATCAAAATCAGCGCTTGAACAACTTAACTATCACGCAATGAAAATATCATATTCGAAATCAGCGTCAAAAATCGAGTCGAATGATATATATTTCAAAACTGTTCGTAGATTTTCATTTTTCGATGATAATCTCAGTAATTCTTCGATGCAAAAATTCAAAAAAAATTAAAGTGATGGAACAGGACAAAAAAAACACATCATTCGACTCGACTTTTTAGTTTTAATATGTTTTACAGTCGTTAGACGCAAGTAAAGCATATTGATCAGAGAGTATTTGTTCTTGCACCCTCTACAGATAACTGGCTGTGAATCTTTAGCTGTGTTTCTTCTAACGTATAAAAGTGATACAAATTCCACCCAAGCGTCAAAAACAAATCCAGTATCATCTAGTATTCATCTAGATTACTAGATTTTTACTTGATGGCAACTACTGTGTAAACGACAATGGAAATCTAGTACTTGAGCGATTACTAGACTTTTTCTATTTGCAACTATTTATTGCCCAATAATCGATCCATTTAACTATTACCAGATGCATCTGCAGATGCATTTAGTTAAAAGTCCCTTTTCCAACTAGTAATTTAGATGGCAACTAGTCGTGTGTCGCCCGATTATAGACGAAATGTATCTAGATTTTTCCGATAGGTGATATTTGCATGGGCACCTGCACTTCTGAATAACTCAAAAACGTTCTCTTTGATAGTTAAATAAATATTAAACATCTCTTATTAAATAACACAAAACTGAAAGGTAATGCTGAAACGTTTTTAAATGATGACCTATCCAGAATCAATGCAAAAAGTGCTTGTCGGTCTACACTGTAAGGACGCTGCGGTGTGTCAGGAGTTGTTGTCTTCAATAAATATTCTCAGATCAATATGTTTTACCTGCGCAGTTTGAAGATAAAAAGTATAGGATTTCCGACTTAATTTGACCCTTTTTTCTGATGTTCTTGATTTTTATATCATTAATTGCTATCGGAGCTAAAATGATGTGTGTTATTTATTTCTGACTACTAAAATTCCATCTGCGCAAGTAAAACATATTAATCAGAGAATATTTGTTCTGGTACATCCGGTACAGATAACTGGCTGTGAATCTAATACTGCGTTTCTTCTAACGTATAAAAAAGATTCAAATTCCATCTGCAGTTCTGAATATACCAAAAACGTTTTCTCTGATTGTTAAATAAATATTAAAGAACGCTTATTATATATCACAAAATGAAAGATAATGCTTAAACTTTTTTAAATAATGATTCACCCAGAATCAATGTCAGAAATGCTTACTCTATAAGGATGATGCGGTGTGTCCGGAGTTCTTGTCTTCTATGCACTTTTATCGTGGCATTCTCATAGAATTTCTTCTCTATTCATCATGTATTCTTTCATCTGAAAACTTTCAAGCTGTAACTAAAAATTTTTAAAAAGCTGCGTTCAATTCAGAATGATATTAGGACTTGGCATCCGCGCTTGATACGACTTGACATCTAGTCCTTATGACAAAATTAGTAAACTTTTGTATCAACATTTTGCGCGCTGAATGGATGAATGTTGTCCTAGAGGGGAGGGGGAAGCAGCTACATAGCTCCGGTGGTACTAGATGGCTCCACATGAGTTCCAAGCCGCTTCACTCAGCTCCTGTGAGTTCCACTGAGTTCCACTGAGTTCCGGAGGGTGAGAGCTCATTGGAGCTGAGTGGAACTGGATGGAACTGACTCATGCTCACTTCATATTGGAGGTTAGTGGAACTCATTTGAACTCATATGGAGCCATCTAGTACCACCGCAGCTGTGGAGCTGCCGCCAGCTTCAGTCGGCTTCCCTAAGTTCTATTGGGCCATCACAGATTAGCAAAACGTGAATATAAAAGACAGGCTCTGTTACGAACAGCTCCGAAGGCCGTTGGAAAAAATATAAAAAAAAGAGAAATTTGAGAAAGAGAATTTCCAGATTTAGTTTCTTATATTTTTTTTGTTACCAACTTCTAGGACGGCAACCTTCATTTCTCATTTTAATATATATTCTCTTGTCTTTACAATCGAAATTAAATTATTCATTACTTAACTTATATGAATCAGAACAAACAGATACTTTTTATCGTTTATATTATCATTTTAATTATAACGAAATTATACCCTACTGTGCTCGTCTAACAATATCATCGAGATATTCAGAAGAATGTTACAGTCGACAAACTTATACATTCGAAGAATTAAAATCAAAAAATGTAAGTACACTGGATTTATTTCGATGGAATGCAATGGTCGAAACAATGAATTCATTTAAGAAATATTTAATGTTGGTTCCCGATAAGCTTTATAATCAAATTTATTGTAATTGTTCTTCGTCTTCATGTAGTGAACAATGTGAATATACATTTTATGATAATAAACACGCGTTCGATGCCGTACTTCTGGATCGACTTTACTATAACAAAAGTCCCTCTGATAAACAAATGACACTGGATTATTCCCTAGAGAACGTACTTGATGCAAGTACTTGATTACTTGCTAAGTACTTGTCAATGATCGAAATACTTGCCTTAATGCTAAGAAGTACTTTCTGAAAGTACTTGGCAAGTAAGGACAAGTACTTACAAGTAAATTTACTTCTGGAAAAAAGGCAAGTACCGGCCTCATTACGCAGACGAAGTACTTAGTCAAAGTACTTGGCCCCAAGTACGTTCTCTAAGGTTTAACGTGCTATACAGGCAGATTAGTAATTCACTTTGTCTAGATTGGAGACAGATGTGTAATGGTTTTGTTGATTGCGAAGGAGGTGAAGATGAAGCTGAAATGTGTGTAGAATTAGAAATGAATGAATGTAGCAGTAAAACAAAGTTTCGATGTAAAACTAAAGCGTATACAAATATTATTAGGTGGTACGAACATTCTCTTCTACGGCTCAAAACATTTTTAACGGTTACGATTATTTATCATTTAAAGGTTTGTTTCGTAGTGCATTCTTCATTTTAGAGAGTACAGCCTTTGGTCGTAAATATTTCTCATTTTGAGTAAACTGAGTGAAGGCTTCAATTTTACGAGGATATTGTGAACTGTAGGCTTTCTGGCTCTTGAAAATCCAATGAAACCTCTTGGAAACTGTTAAATATATATTTAAAAAATATGAATAGCGTAAATGATGACAAAAAAATGGACGACGATAAGAAGACGATATACGAATGTGACACGATAACTAGAAAACTAACTGTGAACTGTCCTATATGTATATAATATATGATGATGGAATTTATGCATATATGACAAAAGATGATGAAATCTCTAAGAAAAAGAAATGAATAGCCGGTCCTATCTGTACGAAAAAGTATTAGAGCATACTGCTCTAACAAACTGTCAAAGTTGAAATCAGGACAGACTGAAAGCTGAGCTCGTTATGCAAATTTTCGCTTAAACACGCGTTTCAACACTAAAGCCTTTTTTAAACTTAAAAAAATGAAAATTGAAAACTATTTCTACGAGATTGGACAGTGGTGCAGGTATACAGAACGAACGTCGCATACTATCCGGGCATAAAAATGCCATCTACTCCGTATGTCTACGCATAATAGATGAACAGTCTCGTGGTATGTGTATACAAAAGTCATTTGCCTACGATGGTGAAGTTGATTGTTCTGACCAAAGTAATGAACAAGGGTTAAGGATCTACTTTATATCATTGTTGAGCAGATATAAAATGTGAAGAAAATAATTGCGGTTGGCTGAAATTTTCATGTTCCTATGGAAAATGTCTGAAGGATTTAAGAATAAATAACGATTTTAATTATAGTAAAGATTGTGGTCTAATGGCTGGAAATCAATCAAAAAGTCTAATAAATTGAATTGTTTAAGTAGACGGGACTTTTTATATTTAAAAAAGGTTGTTTCCCGCTAGCCGTCAATTTTTCCCGTCAAGAATGGCCGCCCTTACAAATATAAAAATGAAAAGAACATTTAATTGATCAGTTTTTTGAAACCCAGTTCGTAGAAAAATCTATCAATCAAAACAGAGAAATCGGTCTGCAATGGAAAGGTTGACTCTGTCTGTCGCAAAAATTAGCATCTTTTCTCATTGGTTTGTACCATTTCGTGAGAAATATAACGACACTCGTTTTTATTCTTTTCTCTTAAGAATTAATTTCTACTTCATATATGTTATCACTGACTATTATATGCAATACTATTTTCCAATGTTCTGTACCATAATAAGTATATAGTTACATAAAAGAACATGAGGGCACTTCTTGTGATATAAAGGAGGACTTTCTGAACGGAGTGTTCAAATGACAGCATCGAAAAAAACAGTTGCGTTGATCAGAGCTTAAATTTAATGTTAGAATGTGGAAAAGTCTTTCTCATAATTGAGTAGTTGTCGTTTGATTAACTGATCTCGCTGTACTCCAGCGGCCTGGAACAGAAACGCTGGAGCACGTGTTGTGAGTAGACATGTGCGGTAACGGTAAAAATGTGTTGCCGTTATCGACGCTTCGGTGACAACTTCAAATGTTTACCGCAGTAAACTTCGGTAAAAATCTTTGTTACCGTTACCGCTCATGCCTAGTTGTGACAGGCATTTATCAATCAATTATCTAAAATATTAAAAAGGAACAAAAAGTTTATTTAGGACGATAACCATACGCAACCCTCGAGGTTCGATCCACTGACCATCCTCATCGCTCTCCACGGAGCTAAGAGTCACTTAGAAAAAATTTTCTAAGTAGCTCCATAGTGGAAACGGGACCGTTGATACAGATATAAGGCTGCACAAATTCCACTTTTTCACATATACAGGAAATATGATGACTCACTGATGAGTCATCATTTCTGTTGTCATGCTAACCCAAAAATACTTTTTGCAAAAGTTTAGGCAAAAATCACACGCAGCGTAATGTAAAAATGATTCTGCGATAAAAGACAAAAACCTATCGGCTTTTTCAGTGGAAAAATACAGCGCGAGAAAACGCATATTAGAATAATGCGTTTTCTGCTGTTGCGTTAGTGTGTCCCAAAATGTGCCGAAAAACGCACATTTGAACAGAAATCGTGAAAAAGTTTGACATGGGAGGTTTCGTTTCGTTCCTACAGTCAAATGGAAAAACAAAATGAGTCGTTTCGTATAGAGTATTTCGTTCATTTTCAATATTATTGATATTAGAGGCTAGAATTGTCCAACTATCGTCATGATTATGTGAAGGATTATTGTTTTCTTGCTGTCTATTATCCTGTATCAACGATCAGATTTTTTATCTGAACGCTCATCCACGAGGATTTTGAATAGTAGATTCTTTTGTCCGAGTAAGAGATTCTCTTTTTTGAGAATTTCATATAAATACGGTTTTAACAATCGATCAATCTTTACTAGTTCTTTTAGATCTCTTATTGCCAAATTACCGCTTTGATCACATCTTCGAGCACGTTCGTTGAAATGCTAGAATGTTGTAAAATCTTTCCAACAGTATTCGAATTTAGCGCAGGAAAACCAGAAAAACAGACATGGCACAGTGTGCATTTTTCGCATAGCAGGCGAGCATGCGACTTTCCTGCTTGAAAACGGATTTATTTTGCTCAGAAGTGATTTTATATCACGCAGAAAATCATTTTTTCGAAAAAAAACTTTCGACCAAAAAGGGGGCACCCTTATCCAGATGTTTTTGAAAATTCTTTTTATTAAAAACTGTTTCGTATTATATACCATTCGACACGGTTTTATGCGCTGATTCCAAATATGTCATTTATATTGAATGAAAATCTTTCTGGATCGAAAATAATTCGAAAATACCTGAAAAACCGAGGGTTTTTTGGAAAACCGAGGGTTTTTTGGAAAACCTACCATCCGATCCAGGAGCATCGGCGCTAATTGGCGCTAACCGTGTAGATATGTCATATATCGGACAATATTCCCTAATAATTTCATCAAAATTAGAGCTTCGCTAAAGCACGCATTGTAGCAAACACGCCTCCTCGGAAAATATGCTAGAAAAATGTCTTCATTTTTTCTCCAATTTAGAAAGTCCAAAAATAGAGAATTTTTTTACCAATCGATAGCGCACTTCATGCCGATTCTGCATATATGTTTGTTTGTCTAACAGGTATGTTTGATTTTTGCGTATATTTGCGAATAATCCGATTTTCCTATGGGCACTTTTTTCAGTGCATTCTTGTGTATAGGATTTTCCCAGCTTAAATAAGTTCTAGGACAACAGTTCTTTTGACATTAAATAGAGCGTGTTTCAAAGTCTATTTATCACCATTAAAATCACTGAAAAATCAATTTTCATTTTTTCACCAAAAGCCGGTCTGGATACACACTGTGCATGGGACATTTTGAAAATCTCAAAACTGTTCTTAGAAAACAAAAATTTATCAGAGCAAGATTTGCTTTCGATTACTTGAACCACAGGTAGTAATAAAAGGTTTCATGCTAAGCATAAACTTAAGTTTCATGTGCAGAAATTCTCTTTTTTTCCAACGAAGAACCGGTTGGATATAAAAAGAATAAGAAATGAAAGTACAGTCGATCGAGTTTTAACTTTTTTGTTCAAATAGAAATAAAAACAATCAATCACAATTTTCTCGGTTTAGCGCGATCTAGTTGCGATTGTTAAAAATTTTAAATATTTAAAAATAGCTTTAGCCTGCACTTATTCTTTGGATTCTGATCGGTATATAGGTGCATGATCTCTCTTCTCTTTAGCCTGCCGTTCCTTTACGGTCGGAGTCGCCTGTTTCCGTCTACCATTTACTTTAAAATTGCTCTATTTTCAGAACGCATTCCGGCCCCACCTTAGATCATCTTGTTTAAATGAAGGGATTACATCTTAGGCCCAAGGTGTGGGATGATAAGCTTTTCTATCAAGACTTTCAAAGTCTTGTCTAAAAATTGATGATTTATTTCCAAAAAAACCGTAGTTGGGGAGGGCGGTTAACTATTCGAGATCAGCGCGTTCGATTATGTTTTACGGTATATCGAAGATCGGTGTTCAAGTCAGATACACTACGAAGCTTTTTCTGAAAAGCTTCACAGTCAGGAATAAGTTTTTAAGGAAAACTGATAGAACGTAAGGTGTACATTTCCTTAAAAACTTATTCCTGACTGTGAAGCTTTTCAGAAAAACATTCGTAGTGTATCTGACCTGAAAATTCTATTTGGGTAAATACACTCTCAAAGTTGATTTTTTCTTGTCTCGAATTTATTGTACTCGATTCATCTTTTTTGAACGAAATCATTACGCTCATATTGTTTCGAAGCAGCTTTCTTCGTCGTTAATCACAACGGTAAGAGTTTGAACTTGATCAAAGAAATAAGCAAAAGCTCAAGAAGACTACAAAATACAGGAGCGCAAGATTGCAAGACGCGTGATTTAGAACATAGTGTGAGAGTTATTGGTATCGATGGTGAGAAAATGGTTTCAACTTATCTTCTGTAGTCTGAAAACAATTGTTTCTTGATTTTGAATCAGACATCTTATGTCTCTGGTGGAGATTAATTAAAAATTCTTGATGTTTCTGATCACAAAACTTTTTGAGGCTACAAAACTGAGGGAAATGGAAAATGATGTAAGATTTTAACACTGCCTAGAACTTCAAATTACTGATAGATTTGACAAGACCAATAGTGGACATTGTGAAAACTGTCTCACCTTGCAACACAGTGTTATGTCCAAATCTTGTTCAGAATCCAAACGTCGAGCGTATCAATAATAATATCCTGATCAGTTGCTGATGCATCATTGACATAAACTGCCAAATTTTCTGCACTGTCTTCTTCCGGATAAACACGAGCGGTAATTGCCACACGACCACCTTTTGGTTCAAAAACTTCGATCACCGAATGATCGACATAAATATGCAGTCCAAGAAACCATTGGCTATTCAACGATTCCGACTTCATCCAGATTGTGCCATAATGTGGTGAACGTCCTGCCGCCGGATTTTGTTGTGATAATGATCGATTGATGTAGATCCAGACAAGTTGTTGATTCGTTTCTCGCTGTTTTACACCTGAAGTGCACGCCGAGTTTGTCACTAAAAGCGGTATGCCCGATTTCATAAAACAATTATCGTTTATTTTTTTGCTGCTGTCAAAGGTCCATGAGTGACATTTGATATCTTGATCACAACTGCGTTGACAAGCAGTCGAATTATTAATGGCGGGCACACTAAAATAATCCCATCCCGGCACATCCCAATTGGGCATGAAGCTGGTGTTGACTCTCGTTATCACACCAATACTCGTTCGTTGGCGACCGTCTGCTGTCGAAAGAACACTCAATCCAAAATCCAAATTCTTCAAAAACAAAAGCGACAGAGTGGTCTATTTATATAAAATGTACGAATAGCTATTTACTTGATTCCCTGGAAATTGCCAGTTAATTATCAGTTCGATCTGATTTCCTTTTATATCAGGAACTAGTTCGAATGGGACGACCGATGGTAAAACTATATTGTGGAAAGATCGGTGACTCTTTTCATCTCGTAGAATTTGCAAAGTTTCTATTGGATGTGAACGAAGTTGCAATCCATCGTCGGAGAGAAAAATAGACCGTGGTAGTGAAAGCAACCCTTGCCAACCTCGTTGTTCACCTTGATTGTCATCTTCAGATATCCAACCGACGATCACTTGTTGATCGTGAATGGGATCATAGAATGATTTGGATGCATAGAATTTGCCTTGATCGACCAATTGTGTATATTCACCCAGATCACCGGCAAGTGGCACAAATACTTTTTTGACTGGATCTAGCTCTCCGACAGCCCAAAAATCTTGTCCGCGTAATGATGCTTTCATTACGACGCGGTTGGAAACGTTGAAAATATCTGGACATTCCCAAAAGTTATCATAATGATTGCTGTGAATCGGATGTAGATAAGTCCAATTCGTAAAATCTCTGGAAGTGAATAAAACTGCTTGACCACCCAGTTCATCTGTTCCAAATCCATAAATCAAATAATAGTTATTCTGATCATCTTGAAATGCTGTCGCTGGATCACGTCCGTTCGGATTGGTGATTAGAGGGTTCATTGGAAACTTGATCCATTCGGTCATAGTCGGATCTGTAGCATCAGCTGGACGTGCTTGGCATTGTACTTCTTGATTATTTTCATTAATTCCAGTATAGATAATGACTGGAACATCATCAACAATTGTTGTACTGCCAGTCCAGATGCCATTTATATCATACGGTTGATCAGGTGAAATGGCTATAGGCAAACGTGTCCAATGAACCATATCTTCACTGTAACCGTGACCCTTTAAAGAATAAATAATCAGTCACATAACATCAGAAATCATTAAATGTACTTAATCTCACGAACCCAATACTTTAATCCCGATGTCGAAGAATTTGGAGTATATTGAAAGAACATATGATAATAACCCTTGTAAAAAACGGGACCATTTGGATCGTTAAGCCAATCGTTAGCAGGCATTAGATGATATTGTGGATGGAATCGATCATCAGCTTGACTGATACCGACAATTATCATGAAAGACACAAACAAGAGCATTGTTGTTAGTATATATTGCGTATGTGTGTGCTTGTTGTGCACCTTGTTAAATATAGTTTTATCTTGTTATCTTTCGTCTCACCATTGTTTGATCAAGAGCATGAATGTTGATGCAGTTAGTAAAAGTCGCTTTCTGACAGGACCGAGTTAGGCCATAACATGATGAAATTTTACTTTTTTGGAACTTACACCATTCGGTTCGCCATGAAAAACTGCGATCTGATACATACGCTGACAGAAAAAAGCAGAGGCAAAAACGCCAACCATTGTCAAAATGCACTTTCTGTGGCGGCATCTTAGATTTTTGAAAGGGCAGTGTCGATAAACGCCCTTTTTATACATAAAAAGAAGTTCCCTGTCACACTGTCTAGTTTGTTTATAAATAAAATTTGTCGTAAGCCGTAACAAGCTCGTCATTAGCGGGTATTGCCATAGAACCGAACAATGTAATGGTGATTATTTGAATCTGTTCTGTTTCATCCTTCTCTTTGCTGAAAAGAAGCCATTTCTGTCAGTATGAGCAAAACGAACTGTTTAAAAAACTATATATTCACACTACAAGAATCAAAATGTGTAAATGACACATACAAAGTGAACGATAAAGTTATTCTCAGTGATCGACTAGAATGCACAGCGTACTTGTGTAAAATACACATTGAGAATGACCGTATAGCCTGCACACTGAGAAGAGTTATTATTAAACTAAGAATTATTATAGTTTAGTTATTAAGTTACTTAAACTGAAAGTTATTCATATTCGCTGAATGATTGTTTGAATGCCGCATATGACAATATTCTTCTGCGCTATTTTTTTATCCGTTTTTCCTGAAAATTACAAAATATATACTTTCAAAGACAGTAGGGGGCTATACTCTAGTCAATTTTATTTTAATTTGTGACTTTGACAGAATGTAAACAACGTACACAAGCTGATCAGCAAACACTGGCAATGCAGAAACACTCTAACACGACAATTACGCTCGTCGTCCTTGAGAAAATTCTCGTAATCTGCTATAGTCTACAAGTTTACCTTTTGGTAGTAGTTTTCTATTATTTACTGATTGCCGTAATCCGTAGATACGATCAATTCTTAAATGATTTAACATAGTGGAAGGACTGATTCTGATCGTTCTTTTTTTCTTTCTTTTCTCTCTCTCTCTCTCTTTCGTTCTGAGTCAATTGTTCATCCTGTGATTATTCCAGAGATGGGAGAAGGTACAAAGTTTGTCCCGAGATCTTTTTAGCTATGAAAGAATAACACTGATAGATGACTGCTGTTATTTTTTTACTGCCTTTACACCTTTTACTCCCTTTATTCCTTTTAGTCTTTTACTCCTTTTAGTTTCTTACTCCTCTTACTTCTTTTATGATCTGTTCGAACGAACAGTGACCGCGATCATTTTTTTTATAACTTTTTAATGAAACAAAATGAAGACTTGCGACTTCCAGTGACTTATAGCCAGGAGCTGATAGTATCTTCCTATGTATAAATCAATCGTACCAATGAGGTCTATCATGGTGTATCTGATCGATGTTCCGAAGGCAAGACTGCTGGTCTCTAACTTTTCATACAAGCCTAATGTTTGAAAATACGTCTGTGATCGAGCAACATTTGATCTACATATTTGTCAAAACCCCGACAGCCCAATCTGCGATCGTTCTGGCAGAAACGTAGCTTGCCTGAGAAGCCTCAGATTTGGATTTTCTTGATATTTATAAATTTGAAAACGCATGAAAACACAGGTTATCGATAGCGCAGAGTCTCGTGGCAACATTTGTTTTTCCGAGAAAAGTTCAAAAAACTAGTGAAAATCTATGTTAGGTGAAATAACGTATTTCTGCCTACTTTCGCGTAAAATCAGAAAATCAGGAAAATGTTCTACTACTTCGGAAGATTCCCAGAAAACCTTTTGAAAACCCAAGTATTTTATACTGGTTTTTAATATTGAGCTCCATGATGTGCTGCAGGAAAAATCCAGTGTGTCTTATAATAGTGTACCGGGTGTATATTATAACCTATGTTTTCATGCGTTTTCAAATTTATAAAAATATCAAGAAAATCCAAATCTGAGGCTTCTCAGGCAAACTACGTTTCTGCCAGAACGATCGCAGATTGGGGCTGTCAGGTTTTTGACAAATATGTAGGCCAGATGTTGCTTGATCACAGACGTATTTTCAAACATTAGGCTTGTATGAAAAGTTAGAGACCAGCAGTCTTGCCTTCGGAACATCGATCAGATACACCCTGATAGACCTCATTGGTACGATTGATTTATACATAGGAAGATACTATCAGCTCCTGGCTGTAAGTCACTGGAAGTCGCAAGTCTTCATTTTGTTTCGTTAAAAAGTTAATCGATCATGCTGAGTCTTGTGGCCATATTTGTTTCTAGAAAAAGTTCTAAAATCTATCCAAAAGCGAGTTTTATGAAAATTTGGGTTTTCAGGCTGTTTTCACCTATTAACAAAGTCACTACTCACTCAATAAACATCAGAACGGGTTCAAGACTTCAGAATGTGGACCATTTAAGCGATTGTATATCCTATTTATAGGAGATCTTAAAAGAGAGTTTACAAACCCTAAGGTCTTCCAAAAGGGTTTCTGGAAAACCCATTAACGCAAATATGCTTTTTTGAATTTTTCGATTTTATAATCACGTTTAGCGGAGAAAATTGACCATATTCTGATTCCTGAGAGCCTGATTTCTGAGGCTCAGACTAAATTGCCGGCCTTTGCAAAGCCTTTTTCAGGTTAAACTTGATCAGAAAATTTCGTTTGACTGATAGAAGAGAATTTGATGTAGATTTTAGTCATACATTTCTTGTGAAACAAGTATCTGCCGTTTTTTGATAGTATTAGAAGTGCTGAAAGCCATTAAAAGCAGAGTTGTTCAACTGAAGAATTAGAAAGTTTTGAAAACAAATTTTTTATTACTCAGATAAGTGTAAAAATTTGATTTTAGTAATGAAAGATGCAGACGTTTTTTTGTCATTCGTCCCATGAGTTGACTGCCTTTGATAATCAATAACGAAGTTGCCATATTTACTTATAGAATGAAAGACGTCAAAAGGCTGAAAAAGAGGTATCTTTTGTTTCTACAACCTTAAATATCGTTTCAACATTTGATTTTGTGCCTAAACTATTAAGGCTTGATTCTAGTTTTCAATGTCTTGTTTAAATCCAGCAGTAAAACTATTTTAACCACTAAAAATTACACTTGATTTTATGCAAAGCGCTGAGCAACAGTTTCTTATGGCTTTCAGCACTTCTAATACTGTAGAAAAACGGCAAATACTTATTTCGAAAGGAATTTACGACTAAAATCTGCGTAAAATTCTGTATCTTTCGGCAATAAAAAACCAAATTTTTTTGATCAATCCTAACCTGAGACAAAAGTCTTGAAAAGACCGGAAATCTCATCTGGACCTCCCGTTATACTATGCTTCAGCGTTGTAACCGGCATACCGGTCTGCCCGGTCCGGTGCAAAAGTTAAGACCGGCCGAGAAAGATATTCAAACCGGCCGGTGATTGACCCTTTTTTTGCCGGTTTTGAAATTCTTAGCATTTTTCTCTTTTTCACTAAAACAAAATAAGTTTTTCTACTCATTTGTCCGTCTAGAAAATATTGGGAAACCCGCCGGTTTTTCACCGATCTAAAAATTTTTTGAAAACTGACCGTCTTTTTGCTGCTTTTTAACCAGTCTAGGGAATTTTTGAAAACTGGCGGTTCTTTTACCGATTTTTCATCAGTCTAAACCAATTTTTGGACAGGCCGGCCCGGTTCGGTCTCTTATTGTTTGACCGGTTACACCTCTGCTATGCTTCTATTTACACAAAAAATATGATGAATTCCCGTTTAAAGTCGTATTTCATACGAAAAAATAAGAAAATAGACCATTATTGTAAAAGGATGGTGAACTACCAGCGTTCATTAGTATAAAAGTAAATGTTTGTAAAGTTTTTGATTTTGATGAGTAATAACGACCCATTATATACCTTGCCACAAGGAAACTATTTTCAACTTATTCTACATTATCGTGATTAAATATAGTAATTATTTAAGAGACTGAAAAAAACTGAATCACTAGTTCGATGGTTTCCAAGTATCACCAAAACCCGATTTTGTCCCAAATCGGAAGGTAAATCGTCCGGGACTGGAATTAATTATACCTTGAGGATAATAATATCGAATAGCTCTGGCTAATTTATCGTAGGTCATATCGTTTCCACTATTCCTACCCTTGACGTATTTCCATAATTTAGCAATAACATGTGGCTGATGAAATTTAAATATGCCTGCATTTCTATCAGTATAGGTTGCTAAATGATGGTATGATGGTTTATCAAGCAATTGTCTTAGAAATTCGTGCAAGTGAGGTCGTCGTTTACGTTTTGTTATATCATCTACTACTTGCCATTCAGTAATATCAATTAACTGTGATGGTGTTTTTGAGGATGTCACTAGTTCAGAATATTCAGCGAGATTTGGAGATGTTGGCAAAGAATGAGAAATATAGGACTTCTCTGTTATTTCGTTTGATTGATTTTGAAATAAAATAGTTGGTATCGAAGATGTAGTATTTATCAAATGGTCATGTTGTTTATCCATTTGTTGCAATTGCTGTTGTACAGTAACTGTAAGAGTATTCTCATCTATCATTTTAATTGGATTTTTGCTTACGAAGTCAGGTGTATCCATTGTATTTGCATTTTCACCAGAAGTATCAAGAATTGATAATGGTGTGAATGATTTTATCATATCAAATGAATTTGGTTGATCATCATCTATAGAAAACTGAGAATGAAAATCATTTTTATTAAATGGGGACACTTGTCCATAAAAATCAAGAAGTTCGCATATGTTTTCATCCATTGAATTATCCGTTATCTCCTTTGGAAGATATTCCGTTATATTTTGTTGATACGAATAATTGAAATCTGTATTTAATAATGTCAATAATTCTTGTTGAGTTTGAGATTCGGGAATTGATTGTTGATTCGTAGAAGGATATTTTATCGTGAGCATTCTGTGTTGTATATACAAAATAAAGATACCTTTGAAATAATTTACAAATAGTTTGTCTTGTATATCTAGACTAAGAGTTTTCTTAGAAGAAAAAATAATGATGGAAAGAAAGAAAGAAAAAAAAAATACTATATAAATGTCATGACAAATACTATAGACTATGTTGGTTTTTTCTAAACGTGAATGAAATTGGAACACCTATCATTATAACTGTTTACAACCATCTTAGAAAGAGAATGCGACAAACATTTACATATCATATACAGAAGAAGAGAAGAAAAAAAAAGGATAGAGAAAAAAATTGTGACTATATAACGGAAACAATACAAAGAACACCGAATGTATGAAAAATAAAAAATAAATGCCATTTTAATTAAACAAATTTTTTCTACGAAAAATCATGATTCAATCATGAACTTTATTCTTGCTTATTTATCATTTTTTCCAAGAAAATAAATAATAAATAGATTTTAATTCAATATCAATATACAACAAACATTAAGTTTCTATTCGAAAACATAAGAATAAAAATAGTATCATAGTATTGCATAATTTTAAACAGTTTGTGTTATACTCGAAAACAGAAAGAATATTTTATTTATGATAAAAGAGATAAGTTTTAGATATTATAATTTATCATTCAGATTAGAGTGACAGATTTAACACAACATAGTTCAAATTGTAGAATACATTATATTTTTAAGTATTTTTAACAAGTAATTGATCTATTCTACTGTCATATTAATTGTTCTCTCACAAGATAGATACGATTTGCACTTCTTTCTCTTGTATTTTTATTCAGATAATGAAAATAAGAATGAATACCTAAGTTAACAGAGATCTAAGTTAGTCTTTATACATGTTTAATATTGAATGATTATAAATGTGTTTTTGACTAAATAGTATGGACTTTTCTTTCTTTCTTGTTTTATGTCTAGATAATAGACTTTTCTATTCACTATGGTCTTAGTAGAGGTGAGAAATAGATAAAAAATCAGAGTCTAACATTTCACGGTTGAATTAATATAATATATCATAGTGTGTACGTCCAAGTTAGGGTGTTTTATAGTAATTGAATATTTTATTCCAACATAATATTTTTAATGATTTCTTGAAAAGATACAATGTATTCGTCATTTTGGCAAAAACCAAGAAAGGTAAATAAAAGCTGAAGGAAAGAAGAAGAAAAGAAAGAAAGAGAAAAAGAGATCGGGAATGTAACAACAGGGTACAGTCCCCTGTTAATGAGTCAGTTTCTAAAAGAAACGATTATGTGAGTCATTAACAACTTGATCTCCATTTCTTGTCAGAAATACCAAATTTTCACGAAAAGCCATATTGGACCAAGACATCGAGTAGCTCACGATGTCTACTATAAGGATTTGTAATTATTTCGTATTCATTGAAAGTAGTATAAAAAGCTTTTCAAATGGTTTTCTAGAAATAAAAGGTGTGCTTATTTGATGAAAGTCATAAAATATTTTTTTCTCACCAAAATAAAACGTCTTACAACTTGGATGACGTATTGATTAAACGTGACAAGACTTTTGTTACAAGGTGTACAACATACATTTGACACTGGTTTCATTTTATATCAAAAGTGATGATCGCTGTTACAATATTACGATTTGTCAGAATACTTTACCAAATCAAATATTGTAGAGCGTAGATTGGCTTTAAATTACCGAAGCACCAAATATGCATTGAGCATCACCCGATGCATTCCAGTCATTAGTTCACTGATCAATACATGTGGATACACATAAATGTTTTTCTCGATATAACTAGGTAAATATTATCCGTCAATTGGTATTTGCATTGGTGCAGATGTATTGAACTATATATCGATCAACGCAGCTAGTTAACTTAATGATTCGCTTAGAACATTTAGCTAAAGAGAAAATTATATAGACTAATACGTCAACTAAAGCATTAGGATATTTAGCTGGAGCATTTTTGCTCGAGTGGAATTCAACATATGTGGCTAGAGATTACGAGAATGAGTCAAATTCTTGCATTTAGTTTTTTATCTAGGTTTTCCGTAAGGAGTACTTTTCTGAATATGTTAAGCAGCGCTTTTTAAGCTCTTCGCTTTTCAAGCCGCTTGCCGTTCAAGGAATAAAACAATAAACAACTGGTTTTATTAGTTTTAGCAACATTGTTTTTCCTGGTTTAAAGTCAACTCAAACTCTAATGCACGTAATCTAGTACCAAAATAAATAACTCGTATTGACCGCCGTTTCCTAAAACTCTGATCCAGATCGACGCGAAACTGCTGGAGTTTAAAGAATTGTGTAGCCTAAAAGTATAAAAAAAGAGCGATATTTTTCTTTTATCGAAAAGCCATCTGACCACAAAGGACCACAAAGAAGCACATCTCAAGTCACTCGCTTCTTTCCTTCAAGGCTCGTGCTTTTATTCCAGATTCAGTTGATCGAGACATTTTGTTCAACTACAAAGTGGCTGATAGAATGTACTTGTAGTTATCGCATCAAAATTTTTCCTTAATAATGTCTAGTAGCAGACTAATAAAAATGAAACTACACATAGAGCTCCGAAGCACAGATGGTTAAGTCTTCTGAGCCGTTTGATTTAATTCATGTCACGTTGCATTCCCGAATGAGGTTTGACATGATCTTCAGACGTTCATCTTAAAATAGAAAATGAGTTTTAATTTTACATAAAATTGCACCATAACGCGCACATCTCTGAGGAAACATGATTCTTCTACTGAAACCCTCGCATCTATCACTTGCCAAGTCTTCTATTTTTCAATTCAGTCTATTAGGATCTCAGTACCAGTCCTCTCAAGATCTAAATTTGCAGCCTCAGCCCTATAAGTATCCGCTGAGGTTAGGCATGCAGCAATCCCAAACTAGGAATCGCTAATCGGCACCGAACGGTTTGTTACCGAACATGCTCCGTCACCAAACTGTTCGCATCCGAAGACGTTCGGTCACCAAACGATTTGTTACCGAACGGTTCGCTACTGAACATGTGCGCTGCCGATCAGCGAGCCCTAGCTTGGAATGATTGCATGCCTGATCTGGACTAAAGGCAAATTGCATGAAATCGAAGGTTTGAAGGAACTAACTCCAAGCCATATACTTCATTCGGCGCAGATTTTCTCGTCGATTCTGAATATGTAACTCTTGTTCAGAAATATCAAGGGAAAATTTATAAGTGGACCTTTATAAGCCCCGGCCCTTTTGGACTTCGGTTTTTTATACTCAGTTCTTGATGGAGAATGGAGAAAAAACTAGGCTTGGAGTTTCAGAAAAACAACAGGTATGAAGATCATTTCCTTATTTTTGAAAATTTCACAGTTTTTTATTTTCAGAAAACGGTTATTTTTAAATTTTTTCACCAAAAAATGACTTCTTAAAATGTGGGATTGTATGCAAGTCGATGAGCTCTATCCAATCATGCCAAAAAAAGCGGAAAACAAATTCTTGCTGTAAGTTTGAATTATCGGTACCTTACATGAACAGTCTATTTTCCATCTCATTAATG
>CAJNOQ010002803.1:0-22608 GCA_905250885.1 Didymodactylos carnosus | reverse complement strand
AAAAAATAAAATTATAAATTAAACGTTCAAACACTTTAGAAACAACAGGAAGAAGAGAAACAGGAGAGCACCTTTTTGTGAATAGAAACAACGTGTGCAATTACCAGAAGAGAGATATAGGGGGATGAAATGATGGTGAGATGAGAGAATGTCAGCATACGAAGAGAGGAAGGGTACAAGATACCAAAGGCTCCGTTTGCCTAAAGCCTCTACCGAGAGGTGGAAGTTACAGTTCAAAACAATGGAGAATACGTGACATTGCAAAAAACGAACATTTTACTGTGGCATTTAACATTTTTCCGATTCTCGTTTCGAGAGTAGACTGAGATATATTGGGTTGTTTCCCACTAGCCGTTAAAGATAGCCGTCAGGAGTCACTTTCTATGTCTTTTCATGTAGAAAGTGGCTCCTGACGGCTACCGGGAAACAACCGATATATTGGCAGCATTTTTTTATATTTTTTATACTGGCAGGTAATCGATATCTTTGAGACCAATGATAATCAGACGAATAACCCTCATAATCATGTTTTTGATTTGGAATGAAGCACTCTCCAGCTTATTCCAGTTAGCTCATTTTTTCTCTCAATAATAATATTTATCTTTTTTCTTTGGTTTTATTTTTCTCCTTGTCGTTCGCATTCTTGATTCTGTTCAGCGCTCGCAGACTGACTGATATGGTATAATCACTACGTTGGTTTTAGAATGAACAGTTTATCCAATGAGAGGTCCACTTCGTTCCACTTTCTTTCTGCTGTTGGCACTTAGTAGCTAATGTAGTAGCACATTAGCTTATTTTTTGCAAAAATAAGAAGAAAACTGCATACTATAGGGGAGAAAAAGGAAGAAGTCACAAATTGGTTCTTCTACAGATTGATCACCACGGTGTGTTGTGTAACCAGAGGATAGTGACAGCGATAGAAAGGTGATCATTCTGCAGAAGTTACCACAATTTTATTGAAAAAACAGGCAATGGATACATTTTATCTGAACATGGATTGACAAGGTCAGAAAAAAGTTGCTTATATAGACCTCTATCCCAGATTTTGGAGCAATGTTGTGTTTCATTCGATTTTTTCTGAAGAATAAATTGAAGCTTTTATTGTGTTTAACGTTGAAAATGTGACTGTAGAAATGCTGAAATGTGATACTATCGTGGAAGTAGTCACAATAAAACACCCATCATTATCGCTAACAAAGTAATATTTCTAATTCGCGAAAAATTTTTAAATCATTGTTGGTTTTTCTTTGAAAACATATATCTGCCGAAGCTATGTGAACGGAATGTGAACGGAGCCATTCTGAAAATAAATCTACAGGTCAGATCGGACTAGGTGCAATTTTTTGAGGTAGCCTATCTCAATCTGTGTGCTTTAATTGAATTGAAGATGCCTTAGCATTCTTTCTAGGGAACGAGTCTTGTCGTATTTTAAGACACAGCAAAACCTATTAATTATGTCAGAATCACGATCAACAAAGTAAGTGTTAACAGCATCATTCACCGCTCCATACCAATTGCCTATTGGCGTATTCGTTTTCTAGTTCCTTCTGGGCAAACGTTGAGATGGGACCGCCAGATCCGATTTTGGGTGTAACTGACGCCTTCAAACGTGATACAAATCCAAAGAAAGGTAATACATCGTTCAAATCATGTGATTAAAAATCTATCATAATTTTTTCGTTTGATTTCAGTTAATTTGGGTGTGGGAGCTTATCGTACAGATGAAGGAAAACCGTGGGTTTTAGAATCAGTTAGACAGGTTTGTAAATCTTTTGTAACTAGCAGTCAGATGTCTGTAACGCTTTATTTTAATTCTTTAGGCGGAGGCAACAATTCTAAAAGAAAATTTAGATAAAGAATATGCAGCCATCTCCGGTCTAGCAGAGTTTTGTCAAGCAAGTGCTAGATTAGCATTTGGGGATGATTCAGATGTTATTAAAAATCAAACTGTATGTAATTAGAGTAATAGAAATGTTTTAAAGATCATAATTATATTTATCTTGTAGAATGCCACTGTGCAGTGTATATCGGGAACGGGATCATTAAGAATTGGTGCTGCATTTTTGGTCAGTGGAATTTTTTCGAATGAGTAAACAGTTTAGTGACTAGAAGTTTCATGATTATTTTAGGCAAAATGGTATCAAGGCAACAAAACGGTATGGATACCGAATCCTACGTGGGGAAATCATACTTCAGTAATGAAACATGCTGGATTAGACGTCAAATCGTATCGTTATTATGATCCGAAGACAATTGGATTCGATTTCAAGGGAGCTATTGAAGATATTAAAAATATACCAGAAACTTCCATTATTTTATTCCATGCTTGTGCCGTAGGTGAAGTTTAATGTTTTGTTTTATTGAAACGCTAAATCTCAACCTCTCAAAATCGAACTGTCTTGTTTTTCCTTCTCATTGATTACTTTTTTGATATAGGTAACATCCTATAAAAAGCAATCACAGACATCTCTACGTACACAGAATGTATTAAAACTGAGAGAAAATTGTGATAATGATGGCTATGCTGATTAACATTAACGCTTCATTAATTATTTTTGTTATATAGCACAATCCAACTGGTGTTGATCCTCAAAAAGAGCAATGGGATGAATTATCATCAGTGGTGAAGAACCGTAATTTATTTGTAATCATGGATATGGCTTATCAAGGTTTTGCTAGTGGAAATATCGATGAGGATGCGTATGCTGTTCGAAAATTCGCTAAAGATAAACATAATATGTTTTTAGCGCAATCATATGCAAAAAATATGGGTAAGACAATCTTTATTTCTTTCTTTCATGATTCTTAAAGTAGTTTTAAACTATTCTTATATATCGGGTGTCCCAGATTAAATGACACTCTTAGAATTTCCTCTACAACTTTTTTTGTTATTTTCCTAACTCCTAATTCTTTTCTCATTAGATACAGCATCAGCTAATACTCTGAAATTAGAGAAAATACTGAAACTTCAATCTCCGTTAGTTTATAACCTAAAAGACACTTTTGTCAATTTTCGTCCTTCATAATTTGTCACATAAAACAAATAACATAGCCGTTTTGTAGCTCTTCAAAAGCTCTATCAACTGATTATATTTAAAATTCTCTATAATCACAAACGCTTGAGGAAAAATCTTTTTTCTTTTATCTATTTTGCCCAAAATCATCATTTCTAAAGTACAATTGTAGAGCACTTATGAAAATTTTTATAACTCAGCCAAAATCAAACATTGTGAGATCGAGTTTGTTTTATCTTAAAGCAAAAAGAATTTTCTGCTATATCCGAACAAAGAAAGTTCAATGGCTCCATCTCTTTTCGTGACGAACAAGACAAATTTTTACCTTTTTTTTTTTGGTAAGTTTGATAAAAACGCGTTTTGTATCGCAACAATAAGTTCAAATCGAACCTGTGATACGCAAAAAAAATGACAGCACTTCGGAATACAAGAACGTCCATTTTGATTCTATTTTCATATAAGTCATCGTGCTCAAAATAAGCTTTTCTTTCGCTGTGTTTTAGGTTACAAAGTAATCGAGATTTCACATTATTTCTGATTTTTTATTTTTGAGATCTACAAAAATACATTCCTTATGTTTTTGTAGAATAGTAGCTGACGACACAATTAATGAAAAAATAATTAGGAGTTGGGAACATAACAAAAAAAAGTTGTAGAAGAAATACTAAGAGAGTCATTTAAACTGGGACACCGGATCGTTGTATTTTCTACAATAGTCAAAGTGTATTCGTTCATTTATTTAAGGTTTATATGGTGAACGGGTAGGTGCACTAACCATAGTATGTAACGATAAAGAAGATGTTGATCGTGTTATGTCACAATTGAAAATCATTATTCGTCCTATGTATTCAAATCCGCCCATTAATGGTGCACGTATTGCAGCTAAAATATTGACAAATCAAGATATACGACAATTATGGTTGAAAGAAGTTAAATTAATGGCTGATAGAATAATAACAATGAGAAAACAATTAGTCGATAATTTACAGAAAGTAGGATCAAAAAAAAATTGGCAACATATCACAGATCAAATTGGAATGTTTTGTTTTACGGGATTAGATCAACAACAGGTAAGAAATTTTTAGAAAATATACGTTTTTAAACAAAAATACATTTAAAAAATAAATTATTGTTGAATTTTAAAAGAATTATTTAATAAGTTCAATATTTACCATTTCTTTCTCTCTTTTCTATTAGGTTGAACGTTTGACAAAAGAATTCTCAATCTACTTAACAAAAGACGGTCGCATATCAATGGCTGGTCTTACATCGAAGAATATTGAATATGTGGCTAATGCTATACATGAATGCACAAAATAGATAAAGAGTTTTTCTTGTTTATCTATTTTAAAATTTCTGTTACTTGAGGATTTTTATTTATTTATTTTTATTTTTTTCAAAAACCAAATTCATTTGTTCCTCTATACTGTTCAGTACCTTTGGTGTAGTATAGATAAATTATGAGAAAAAAAATTGTTTTCCACCTTTTTTTAGTTTAGTGGTAGTTTAAGAAATACATTCTGAAGAAAATATCTTTAAACATCAATTTCCTATTTATTTTTGACTATGTCTCTTTGCATCGCTCTAATTTATTTATTTTCACTCATTTGATTCAAGCTGCTTTAATCTTCTAAAACACAATACAAGTAGAAATAAATTCATTCATTTACATTTCTATACGTTCAACTTACTTTTCATTGTATTGTTAATGACGACGAGAAAGAAAAATATTTCTGTTCTTGGCCATTCTTTAATAAATTTAAAGGCTAATTTAATTCATGTTCAATTTTTAGCATAGTTCGCCGTTGTATCTAGTTAAGAATTTCCAAAGATAATTTGCTCGTTATGAGCTGTGATTCTAGCAAACAAATGAAGAAAGTAATGTGAAAAAAGATATGTAATATTTTTGTAGATCTTAGTTTGTTGAAACTTGACGAGTGGAACTATAAAAGAAGGTCATGCGATATACTCACCGAGTGAGGAGAGATTTAAAACAAGCGCTACTCTATTAACAAATTTTCCGGTAAGTAATGGGCAGGATTTATCAAATTTTCAGTCTATATACACATGTTTTTTTAATAATTTAATCTTTTAAAGACATATGGAAAAAGTGTTGTAGTTTTTTGCCATTATTGTCTTGTGTATTTTATAGATATGTTGACTCGAAAATTATTTGATATTCAACCTGTATCAAAATATCTTGTTCGTTGTCACTGGCGTACTGTTCAATATCCTGATTTAAATCAAAAAGTTATTACATTACCTGATACTCATGAAGAAAAGATCGCTTTACCACTTGAACGTCCTCGATTTATTGATGAATATTCTACTGATGGTCCGCCCATTGGACGTGTCTATGAAAAAATTCCGTTTAAAATGCAAGTTGTAAAAGGACGAGCATATTTATGGTGTACATGTGGTTGGTCACATGCACAACCATTTTGTGATGGAAGTCATAAACATGTTTGGGGACATTATTTACACGTAAAAAATTCACCAAAATATCGACCAATTAAATGGGTGGCCGATGAAACAAAAGATGTATGGTTTTGTAATTGTAAACAAACTAAACAACGACCATTTTGTGATGGAACACATAGACTTGATATTGTACAGAAACAGGATGCAATTAAAAATTAGATATTTTGTTATAAGTATTTAAAGTACGATTTGTATTTATAGGTTAGTTGTTTTTTTCTAATAAAAATGGAGAGAGTTTGAATAAAAGTTGTTTTAAAATTGTTTTTATATATAGAAAAAAAGAAGTTTCTTATTCAAAATTTTTAGTACAGATACGTTTTAGCCGAGCAAATAATATTTTTGACTTTTGCGAACTTTCAGATATCATGTAGCTATGTAATTTAAATGATTATTGTGTTAGATCAGCTCTTTCACGTTTTTTATTACAAAATTTATAAAATGAATAGTTGTTGTAAGAAATATGTTGTTGTAACAACTCATGCTCAAATATAAAAAGTAGAACACATATTTTTTAAAACATTAAACCATGATAGGATTATATATGATTTATTAATGAATGGATACAAAACAAATGGATTATTTGAAAAATGTCTTGGATTTACATTTCTGCATGGAATTTAACGAAAAACTGATCATAAACATATAAATTTCATTCAGCTCTAATTTATACTTTGACCAATGAGGATGTTAAAAAAACCGAAATTTAATAGATATCACTATGAGCAAATAATTGATAATAAAATTTCGTTTAGTGTAATACAATTATATTTTCAACATTTGTCGATTTGCACGGTTAAAAAAATGCGATGCTATCACCGCAATAAATAGCCACTGATGATCAGCATTCATACAATAATGAATATTTATAATTTGAATCACATGGTCCGAAGGCACAAGTTATGCAGTTTCTATACATGCTCTTGTTAAACTTAGAATGTATGGCTATCAAAAGCAAAATTATTTCATGCCAAAATATTATTAAATTCAAAAATTCATTATGAGAATAACAAAATCCAATCAACGTCGATTGATCGTCACTTCACATGTGAATGAATGATTAAGTAAACATTTGCCAAGTGAAAGAAAAAAAATGATTTTATAAGAACTTCAATGAACAATGCTTTTGCATGCAGAATCAAGACTATGGTAAGATGAAACAACTGTCACATACAACACAATCAACGAATGAGCAAAACAATATCTATCATGCTCACTCAATTCTGATAGTTATTTCATTCTCTCGCAAGATATCTTTAGTTCAGAAGACACACAAGAGACAAACAAAATATTTCTATTACTACTATCAACGATAAGAAATCAACAAGATAGCAAGTAAAATCGAATAAAATGGTGAATACCAAACGAAATTATCAGCTGCTCATATTTTCGAAGATAAATATAACTATAAAAGAATAAAGACGCTTTAGATCTAGCATTCTACGTCTATAACTGTATTATTACAGTGCTGTGCTTGCACAAAGTTTGCAGAAAAATTCTTCCAATATACTTTCCTTAACAATTATATTTTCTAATTTTGCATTCTTTGTTAGTTATCCAAGACTAGTTTTTAAATCACCATATTTGATGTTCCATAAGAACAGCAGTTACCAACATCAGCTTGTCATGAATCATTTAAACTAGTATGATTTCAAACATGACGAGCGCATAATATTCGGAGAGACACTTTTAGATATGATTATTTTACAAATGAAGTATGTTTTGTGTAATACCGTCGTTGGAACATAAGCACTATAGTTGATGTCGTCTAACGCTCACATTCGTATAATATTTTACAATGATCTCGTAGAGTAATTAATCAATTATAACGATAATTTGTGTGTTGCTGTTGTGCTATTGATTTATTTTATATTAGTAGAGATAGTTTTATAGTTAGGCTTTGCGCCTCTGACTACAACAAAAATCAATTGGTGTATAAAAAGTCAATTGTCTGACTAAGCGTATATAAAATCAAACAGTCTGTCCGAATTTTGCCATCTGGTGACATATATTGCAGATCTGCCTTTGGACAAACTTGATATAAATGGAATATAGTTTTGATGATTTATGTGGTACATATTTCTCAAATGTTTCAAGATATCTTTCATTAGTTTTGTCGATAAATCTCATCAGAAATAACTTTGCTCGATTGATAATTATTTTAAACTTGTCTGCTCATTGAATCTCATCATCTGAAGAATCAAACCAGCAATGGGTCAAACGAAAAAGTTGTCTGTTTATGGTTTCGATGTTGTTCTTACATGTATTTGATAGAAATGGTCATATCACATCAAATTATTGAAAATAAGACAACATGAAGACGTTGAGTAATAATCAATTTTTGCACTTTTACGGTTGAAGTTTTTGATTTTGAGATGTTTTTTCAACATTGAAGCATTCTTTTTTATACTTTACAAGTATGATCAACATGTTTGGTGAAGGAAAGTTTTGAGTCGACATAAAATCCAAGATATTTGAATATCTTCACGCTGTTCAGTATTTTGTCAACTAGTTTCAATGTCATTTTTAGTAGACTAATACGTTTGTGTATCCTCTGACATTCTGTTTTTCTCCAGTTTATTGGCCGTATCCATTTCTTGGCATATTCATTCAGTTGATTCCATGCTGTTTGTGCCTGTGTTTGTAATTTAGTTTATTTCCTATTTGATAAATATTGCTGAATTCATTACAGGAGTTCTCTTGGACAATGCATTTAGTTTAATTTGTATAAGAGGCCTTTATGTCAGATGTTGTCGAAGGTCTTGATAAAATCAACATAAATCGTTAATGCTGCTGAATTTTGTTATAATGCTGTTGAACAATCTTCCAAAAACTAAATATGAATATATCGTGAGGTCAGTGAATGGGTTGGACGAAAATTCGATTGTTCGTTCGGCGAAATGTTATTATCTATTATTCACGTTCTTAGATAAATAAGGATGCATTTTTTGAAGAGTTTGCTCATACAAGATATTAACGATATTGGTTTTGAGGTTTTCTCCTTTGCTAAAAGAAGCATTTTTGCTATTTTCCAATGATGATGAAAAATACTGGAAATTTCATTGAGTTGATTCATCGAGGTATAGGATATTTTTTATGACTTTATTTGATTCTTTATCCGATCTAGCTGAATTTTTCAAACATAGACTTTTAATTGCATGAGTAATATCTTTCATTTTAAATAGAAATGAGATCAATGGTACATGTTGAATATTATTTCTAAACTTATCATAAAATTCAATTTCAGGTTCAAATTTTATTTTATATGGATGTCTAAATTCAAAATTAAGACAAATAAAACTATTGTGGTAATGATGGTTTATATTTTTTAGATGTGAAGAATGCCGTCCATCTTTCTTGTAATGCTACAAGAATATTTTCATATAGTTTGATCGCTGACCATGTGATATTTGTCATTTGTTGAAATTGTTTATACCAATAACGTTCAGTTTTTTCTAAGATAAACTGAAATAATTTTGAATTTGTTTTTCTACTTGATATTAATTCATTCATTTTAATTTTGACAGACGTTAAGTTCAAATGAACTGGATAATGATCATCTATTTCACAAGTCTAATTAGGTGACGTTGTCTCAGGTGTGATATTAATTGGTCTTATACATGGACAAATTCACCTGAAATGTCCCATCAATACAGCAACTTTCTCCGCTTCATTTAAGACCAATCTAGTTTTATAGAGCACATCAAATTACGTTAGAAACTGTTTTTTTGACTTCATAGCTGATGCAGAACCTGAGAAAAATGACTTTTTACTCTCCCAGCAAAATTATCGGATTTGGCGCTACTTTCAATGTGAATTGATCACCATCGCGATGAATTTTATAACATGTTCTCCCTGTTTTCCACAAATCGCTTAAGATTATTCTTATAGAGTGGGACATGGCCTATATTCTCTACAACTTTGAAGAATGTACCATCTAAGGTTTACGAGATATTGAGCTTTTTCACTTCTCATGACCACCATACAAAACTGTTACTTGAGAAAAAAGAGCATTGGCCGGTCAGCTACTAACGATGGTGGCACCATAGTAACGGCGGACTCAGCTACCTTATAAACATCTAGAAAAGCAGTTTTTTATAATCATAATCAAACTGAGAACGCAAGAAAACCTATAGGATGTTGCTTTTATCAAAAACCCACATTTAAAATACTGAGATAAAACTCAAACATAGTTCATTTTTAAAAGTTCAATATCTCGTGAACCTTACATGGTACATTCTTCAAAGTTGTAGAGAATATAGATCATGTCCCACTCTATAAGAATAATCTTAAGCGATTTGTCGAAAACAGGGAGAACATGTTATAAAATTCATCGCGGTGGTGATCAATTCACATTGAAAGTAGCGCCAAATCCGATAATTTTTCTGGGAGAGTAAAAGTCATTTTTCTTGGGTTCTGCATCAGCTATGAAGTTCATAGCTGATGCAGAACCATAGTATAAAGTCAAAAAAAACAGTTTCTAACGTAATTTGATGTGCTCTATAAAACTAGATTGGTCTTGAATGAAGCGGAAAGACTTTAGTAAAACGTGGGACACTTCAGATGGATTTGCCCACATCAATCGATAATAACTGCTGAGCGTCTTGATGTTTCCATTTTATTGTTAAGGACTCTCAAGTTTTTATGACTCTTGAATTTTTTATGACCATTCAGACCGCAAGCTGTTTACCTTTTATATTTCCTTTAATGTTGTTCTAAATTTAGTTACGTGCATTTAGATTAGCAATTATAAATAAATTCTTCTTATATTTATACAACTGATTGAATATTTCTACTGGTATTGTTTCTAACGGTAGCCAATAATATGTTATGATTATTATCGTTTCATTTTTATAGTAGACATCAACAATGATTAGGCTATCAAAATCTTTAAATTTTTCAACTAATTTATGAGATACATCCTTTTTTAACCCAATGGTCATACCATCGAAATTATTTGTGCCGTTTTGATGATATATTACCTAACACTACGTTAACTGAGATACCAGTTGGTAATTTGTATTATCATTACTATGTGTTCCATTGAAGTCAAATACTGTTGGTGAATGTATCATTAGATAATAAGTCAGATCACAGAAATATGTAACTAAACAACTAGTTTCATCCGAACTTTGCTGTCGTTGTTGAGTTTCCTTCATTGGAATTATTTTTATGTTGACAGACATTATGCGTTTTTGCAGAGAATTTTCTTTTTTTGCTTTTGTTTGGTCACATTTTTTTTGCAAAATGTGAGTCGCGTGATTTAGAAACTATGCAACGTGGAAAACTTCTGAAAACGGGAGGATATTCTCTTTGTAGTGCAGATTGATAGTTGCACGTCTCCATAAGTGGACGAAAAATGTGGTTTGGACTTAAGAAACTTTTCGTATATTTATAAGAGTTGATTGTCCTGTGCCATTTATTCTTGAGAGGAAATATAATTCTCTCTCTTTCCTTGTGTTCTTCAAGTCTATGTGATTGATATTAAACATGAGTCATTACTATTTCTAACTTTTACGTGAGGTAGAAACTAGAAAGCAGTGTCAGTCGACAATGCAACTTGTGCGTAGCGCAATTGCAATCTAGTTGATTTTGGCATGTTTTTTAAAATTTCTTCCATGAGCTATTTTCTACCTCTGATCATCCTCGGCGATTCTTGTTGGTACATAATTAAAACTAATTTTACTGACATCGAAATTTAAGTTGAATTCAGATAGAATATATTCTTCGTTTGCCTGTCTTTTTTATCCAGATTTCATATCTCCATTTGTAACAGCGTTGTTTTCTAATGATTCGTCCATATCAGACCTCATCAGTTCGAAGTGTTCAATGTATCAGTTTTATTTCGATAGTATAATTCAGTTTTAATTAGAGTTAATTAGTTTTAATTATTAATTGTTTAATTATTTTAGATTTATTTTTTACAAATTTATATACGTCTGAACTTGAACTGATTACTAGGGGAAAGAATTATAACAATATGAAATAGTCCCTTCAAATTTTAAATATACCAGTTTCATAGTTTAGAGTGTAGGTTTGAAGATGATAAACTAAAATTAATAGACAGTAGTTTGTACAGTATGTACTTATAACAAAAAAGTTAATCTAAAATGTTGAAATATTAAACTTTTCTAGTTTGCTCTTTTGTAATAAAATGTTCTGTTTATTTTATTCCAGATATTATTTCTAACTCTCTATAAATGCATTCTGTTTCTGGTTTTCATACAGCAAATAACAAAGAAATTAAAATATCGTATTCATCTCTCGTACATGTCGCTAAAATATTTGAACAAAAACCATTGGAGAATGAAATAGATGATGAATTATTAACTAAAATAGTTGAAGACTATGAAGATAATATAAACAAAGCACTAAAACAAAAAAACACAATAACAACTGTAACTGAACTGGACGATGATGAATTAAATAGAGCTTACGACCAATTTACTAAAGAATCAACAACTAAAGCAACAGCAAATGTACAAAACAATATTAATATGCTAGTTAATGGAGAAGAAAAATGTGTAAAACGAAAACGAAATGATGTCTCATTGTCACCTGCTATTAGATATTCAAAAAAATAAATTTTATATTTTATTTATGATAGAATTACTTAATTTCGATTTTCTTTTTAATATCAGATAAATACCTGAGAATGTAATGTTTACTTATTTTTTATCGTAGAAATAGACAATAAAAAGAAAATGAGGGATAATCAACAAAACTAAAAATAATTTGTACAAAATCAATAACATTATTTAAAAATTTACAAGTTTTTAATCGAAAAGTTTATTCACTATCAGATACAGAAATATACTGAAAATATGCGATTATATTTATTCTTTTTCATTTTTCATCGTTTTCTGAATATAGACATTAAATACGTTAAAGAAAGAAACACTACTAGTTGCTACTATTAAAGTGTCAGCAATCAAAACCACAGAACTATGTTTGGATTATAACTGTCAATATCCATAAATATCGTCGTCAACTGTGTTTGAATTTTTTACTTTGAGAGATCTGTTCAATACTATCCAAATTGTTCATCAGCAAGCCGTCAATAATATATTATTTTTACGTTTAATCAAATTCTGTGAACAAGATTTCTCATGTTTATATTCTTTTCTTTGTTTGTTTAAGAGTTCTTGTCGAATAAATGACATGTTCTGTTCAAGTGCATTAACTTGAGGCAGTCTCTTACGAAGTAAGAATTGAAAAACAAAGAAAGAAAAACGTCAATATATTTCATTGAATTGAGTCGAATCGAACCGATTCAGGTTTTGAAAATGTTCAGTTGAATCGAATTGAATTCACTTTTTCTGATTCGTTTCTGGCTTTTTTGCGTGTCATGAAACTATAAAAGTTGATTTTATTGTTTTATGTATTTTTGACTCTATCGGCAATTTTGCTATTATAAATTTATACTTTTCATTGTCATCTGATGTGTACCACTGAAAATAAAATAACAATAATAATTCTACTAGAGACTTCTTAAATTTCACAAGTAGCAACGTTCAATAAGAGTATGTTTAAAAATAATTAGATAATTTTAACCCTATATGTTTATAATGGCTCTTTCCGACCCAAGCAAAATAAAAAATCGATAAACAAAGTTTATCAATTTTTTATTTTGCTTGGGGAATTGAGACCACGTTTTTGCACTCACTCTCACTCTCTGCTTCTCGCCCTCTGATGTTTGTTTGATGTCAACTAAGACTTAAAGACAATTAAGACATTTCATCAAAAAAGCGGTCTCAATTCGGAAGCCTCGGTTTATTATAAGAGAGAGAGAGAGAGCACGATGATCACGTGAAATCACAGTTGTATGTATCTATATCTTCGTTTTATTTAGAAAAAGGAAAAAACTTACTATCTTGTTTAAAATGTTGATTTCATTTAAAATAAAGTATAATGTTCACGCGAATATAATCTGAATGTGCTAGAAATTCAGATCACATGTCTATTATATAATTTATGTTATTGTTAGCAAATAGAAGAGAAAAAAAAAGTGAACACAACAGTAAGTAACAGAAACTGATTTTTTCTTGTCGCTGTTGATGTAGATAATAATTGTATCTCTTCATAGCTTATATTGATTATCTCTTTTTAATTTCTAGCATGATTTTGTTTGTGTAGTCTAGATTATTAATACATGACGAAACTAAGCAATGTTTAAGTATCTTCACGTTACCAGACATATCGTGAAGAAACTTTTATAAATAAACTTTGCATGATCAATTGACATTGGAGTTTTTTATTCATAATGTTTAAACGATTAGAACGTACTTAGATACACAAAGACTAATGAAAGCATGTAAACGTCTTACTTGGATTTAAAATTATTTTTTTATTTTATTTTTCAATTTATATCATCGTCATGTATTTTTAATAAATAGACAAAAAAAAACAAATTTTTCTGTCAATAGCGACTCTAAGCTGATTAGTGCAACTAACAACAAAAATATTCTAATTGAACTTTTGATCTGAGAGCCAAAAGAAGACTAGATGTTTGAGATTTTTTTATTAACTTTTCAACTATTTAGACATACACACATAATTTTATAAATAACATTGATTGTAATATCAAAACGGAGGAAGAAAATTTAAATTTCACCAAGATAGAATAATGATTCAGTGATGAACTCTTAATTAGTTTTAATTTAATGTTTGTAATTAAAGTTAAAGAAAATTAATCAATAAAACTGAATATATGCATGTATGCTTGTAAGTAGAGTATGATAAAATATCAATGTTTTTTATGATTTATTTGTTGTTTTTGTTCATACACCATTTAAATAAATACACACTTATATTAGTCTTTTTTTTTATGTTGTTTATCTTGCCAACGTTGTTCTTGATTCGATTTTATTTATATTTTCAATTTTTCCTCTCATTTTTTTTCTCTTCTTCTTAAGAACATTAAGCTTAAACAAAAGTGTTTCTGTTCAGTGATCGGCACTTTACGTTTTTTTCTAAATAGTAGATTTCCGTTTGCATTTTTTTCTTCTTCAAATTTCTAACGGGTTGTCAACGTACAAAATAGAAAGTGTACTATTCACTATTTTTTCATTTTTCTACTTCTTTTCGTTAACGACTCTTAATTACTATTCAAATTCATTTTGTGAGAAATTTATCATTGAGAAAAGCTAAATGACTGAATTAAGAGTAAAAAAAGGTAAAACTAGTTTTTTTTTTAAAAACTTTTTGTTTGATGATTTCCGCATATTTCACTTGCCACTTCTCTCATCTTTTTCACTCTAATATCTTTTTCAACATTGAATGTGATTCTGTTTAATATTTGAAAGACAAGTTACGATATAACACAGCAAATAGAAAGATGTTAAAACGATAAACGAAACCTTTTAAATAGTTTTTCTCGACATTTAAAAATAATTTATCAATTTATGATAGTGTCAATTTTGTATAAATTTTTCGTCAAAATAAGTAGTGTTCATCCAGTAGGCTTCATTGTACCACAAATCAAACTACAAGGGCTTTTTTTTAGTACATAAAAAAAAACATACACAGTGTAATATGTAAGAATTTTTAGATGACAAGTTGTAATGGCATCATAGATCATCAAATTCTCGAGTTTTCTACTATACGTTGAGTTGTTGACTACAGAAAATAGCTACGTTGATGGCACAGGTTTGTTTCAAAACATAGTTTAGTATTCATAATATAGTTGGAATGCTTACAGGGTACTCGGCATTAAAAATTAAAAATTAAGAGAAATTAAAATCTATTCGAATTTTCAAGGAAGATTGAAGAAAGATTTTCTAAATAAGTTATGCTTTGTTTTCGATAATTTTTTAACATATGATTTCACCGTCTGTATTTCAACTTCTTTTTCTAGGATTTATGCACTATTTATAAAAAAAATTAAAATTGTGTTTCACAAGCACCAATCCACGATCCAGAGACGCGAACACTATGCTGTACGCAATATAATCATTTCAAAAAACAAATATATAAATATATTCTTCATCTCAAAATAAAGTGAGGAGGGCCAAACAAAATTGGTGAAAAAGATGCACATCGTTGCTACACGTTTGTTTATTTTTGTTGTGTTGGTTTGAGCTTACAGCTATAAAGATAAGACACTCACATAAATGGCTTTGTGTTGCATGCATCGATCATTAATTTCATCGTATAAAAATTTTAATAAAAATTTTCTGAAAATTTAGATCGTATTATGAACAAGATTTAAATGATTTTATACTTGGTGTACGATTAGAAAAAATGGCATCATTGTCTACTTTTCCAAAATATAGTAGTCACAGTGAAATTGGATTTTATCCAGGACAAAAATCACAACCACAACCACAGGTAGTACGATCATTATCTCCCGAGGATGTGCAAAAATTACGTTACAAAGTTGCTTTAGGTAAAAATTATATTACACAAAAATAGACAAAGAGGAGTTATCTAGTCTTTTCTTCTATTCATATAGATAAACAAGTAACAGAAAAATTACATCATCGACAGCAAGAAAGACAGAGAAAACTTGAACGTGAAAAACAACTAGTGAGTATAGCACTTTCCTTCCTAGAAAAATGATGAAATCTAGCGGATACCATATAGTAGTTCACATCATAGGCGGCGGAACGATTCTAATCTACGGAAAGCTCAAAAACTTTTTTCAAAGAATGATGAAAGGAAATCAAATATCTGAGCCACCCGAAGCCTAAGAGCTCTGCCGCCTATGGTTCACGTGTATTCTGAGTACATATGATGTTATCAATAAATAATTTGATATAATCTTTATTTAATTTTAACAAGGGCAGATAATGTACACAACCAAGCACCAGCTCATTAAAGCACCTGCAGAAGTTCTAACGAAATAAAAGACAAATGGCAGTAAATAAGAATATAAAAGGCAGAAAGTAAAAAGAAAAGTAAAAAGAAAATACCGAGATATTCAGCAGTTGGAGTCTTACAATAGTGCAATGTAGAAGCTTTTCACAAGAAACGATACAGTCCCGTGACGACGGGTATCGTGCATCATACTTGCTTTTCGATTTTGTTCCATTCTCCCAATTTTTTTGAAGTTAAAATCTATCCAGAAGATTATAGCAGCCAGCATCACAGAGAAAGTCTATTCTTCCAAAAGTTCGTACAGTACTCCTAGAATACCTGCTTGTTTTCTTCGCCACGGCACTGGAGATATAATTTAAGAGAAGTGATGAACCATTTAAAGTTTTGATGTAACTTTCAGTAGCTTGTAGTATTGTTTTCCTAGCATCTATATCAAAACTTATCCTCAGAAGTAAAGCATCCAAAGTAATGTTTTCAAGATGCTTCAAGGCTTTACATTAAAGCTGCATCTTATGTTCGATGTACGAAGAGAATTGTAAGAGATAATGAGTTGAACTCTCGGAACTTGAAAAATTACATTTGCCTGTTGTTTTAAAAAAGTGTACATTTCTCAGGTTTTCCTATCCTTTCTTATATAGAGGACTATTAACCTCGTGATTTTGTACGCAAAGAACTGTTCATAAATGTGAAAAGTGATTTTCTCTTTTAATTGATCAAGAGTAATTTGACGCATTTGCTAAACTTAAGTAGATGATTAGATATGCAACAGTTACAATTTATTCTAAGTGACGAGTAATTGTAACAGATACATATCGTATCTCTTTATGATCTATCTGAGTTTGTGATACTGCAGAAATTTTCTGAAATGTTATAGATCGTTTTATTTATAACGACTATATTTTGAACAGTTCGGAAATGAACCCAGCAACGTTTGGTGTTATTTTTTATTCGACATTGCATACAACCAAAAAACCTTTAAAAAATACATCGTTTCATTATAATACTGCTGTTCATTTCTTTTTTTCATTTCTGTCATTTTTGATTTTTTTCTTTTTTTTCTTGTTGCTAGTTGTTATAAAGTGCACCCATACCTATTGGCAATCAAGATTTTTTTAATACAATTTAATTTTTATTTTTAGCTTAAACATTATCCATTTGGAAGAAATAGTCAAACAACATTTGTTGGTAGGTAATAATGTTCCTATTGTTTAAAATGCATTCTTTTTTACTGCTATTAAAAATACAAATATGGCAGCATAAAGAACACTTATTAAGCGTCAAATTATCAAATATTATTTTATTCCTCATTAATTATACGAGTTACCCTAGTGAATGTTTTGATGACACCAAGGATGTCAATTGACTCATTATTTTAGAAACATACAATCCTTTTATATAAACACCATTAACTGATGATTTCTTTTGCATAGATGAAAATGAACTACAGGAATTAATCACAAAAGGTCGAGCTCCATCACCCAATTTAGATATGAATGCCCCGCCACCGATTACGTCAAATTATAATGCTAATACTTTCCCATCATCCGCACAATCTGAATCATATACACAAAATAGTAGTACTAATTATGCTACTAATTATACCCAACCTACACAATATCAATATCAAAGTAACCCTAACATAAATGGAACATATCAACCACAGCAACAACAGAACGGAGGAACAAATTATGATTTTCAACGTTTCTATGGACCTGTATGTATTATTAAATATTACTCGGTCGCTTTTACGATCATCTTTTTACCATTTTTAGAAAAATCAACAAAACACACCCAATATACAAACGAATCCAACGAATCCACAACAACAATCAATACCAAATCCAATCAAGGGAGATGCACATGATCCATTTCTACTATTTGGTGAGAAAATATTTTATTTAAATATTAAATTATTCATATCCGGAGAGATAAAGACAGAGAGAGCGCAAGCAAAAAAATAAAGAAAAATCTCTATCATAACTGACTGTATTGCTGTATGATGTACCATCGCTCTACTGACTAAATAAGCAAATGTAAAAAATATTTGAATTTTTAACTTTATATATTCAGTCGAAGAAGAAACTGAATGTTAATTTTCAAAGTTATAATAAGTTCTTTATGTGAGCTTTGATGATCTACATTTAGTATTTCTTTTATTGTTATCGATTATAGATCCAAATAAAGAGGGTCAAAATGTGTTTAACGTCATCCCGCAACAAGAAATGTATGATCCATGGGGAAGACCAGGTGCTGGTGCGCCATTGATTCATTCCACGACTGGACAAAAATTTACGCGTTACAGTGGAAGTTTACAAGATAAATTGGTGTGTGTACTGCTCAAAACGTTACGATCTATCGAAATTATATATGTACTCCTTATTCTCTTTAAGAATACGAGAGAACCACTAGGTTTTTATCGACGTGTATACCCAGAAAATATTGAAGAACAAAAACGAGATTTGGAATTAGAACAATTAAGACGTCGTGAAGAAGATATTATTCAGAAGTCAAACGTAAGTGATTCCACTCACCCGCCTTGAAAGATAATCAAACGTTTGTCTTAAAATTTTTTTTCTCTAAATTTCGAGTTATTTGAAAAATTTACAACATTTAATTAGTACAGTTAAAACTAGATTACAATCGTACATAAATTACTGAAGTTCAGATGTATAAGCGAGCATTCATTTGTCAGTGACCTAGAGGGCAGCGTGGCTTGATGGTTATGTTGTTCGTCACGTACTTCAAACATACTATGTTCGAACTTCGGCGCTAGCAAAGTTATATAATAACCTTGGGCAAGTTACTTATGTTTTAGTGCCTCGGACCACCCGTCTGACAGCATACTCACTACGTTGTGACGTACAATACAGCTTCTTCGGTTAGTCCTCGTGGCTTTCCGGAAAGCTAGTACGTGGTTGGCGAAGTGTGTATGAGGAAGTCTGAAATGCTCAAGTAATTAGGCGAAAGAACTCTGCGTCAGGCTAGCCTTCTGTTCAGAGCTGTGGTTGATGACTACCCATGTTGTCGAAACCGGCGGTTAACCATGATTATTTTAAGAACCGATGGTTAACCGCGGTTATTCAACTGAAACCATAGCAACACAGCAGAAAAACCGACGAGACCGACCGTTTTTTCGGTTAATTGTGAGGTCAACCGTCGATTTTTCTGCTGTGTTGCTATGGTTTCAGTTGAATAACCCCGGTTAACCATCGGTTCCTAAAATAATCGTGGTTAAGCCCCGGTTGTGACAACATGGGTAGTAACGGGATGGGTGACCATTTCAGAAGTTTGTCAACTGCAGGAAAGATATCGACCTATTGAAACTGGCACAGCAGCACTCTGCACCGATAGCCACAAGGCGGGTTATTCTTCTTCTTCTTCAGTGATCATCCAATTATTATTTAGTTTTGAAAAGTATAAATTATTTTCAGCAAGATGATCAAGAACGTCGAGTAACATATCATGATCTTTATGTACCATCACACTGGACGGTAGATTCAGCTCGTACTTTTTAGTAACTATAAATTCACTGCAAGCGTCTTTATATACTGTATATCGTGAAAAGACATATTTATAATGCACATTAAACTCGGAGAATTAATGTACATCGGTAGAACGAGAAGGTTGCATCCAAGTAAAAGTGTTTCAGTCAAAATATCTAGATGCTTTAGCTGATATATCGTTCAATATTTTTTACTCTTTTATCTAGATGTTCTAGATGAAGCATCGAGTTATCTCGCTGTATTGTTCAATGTATAGTTTAATACATCTTAATGCATCAAGTTTAACTCAATGTAAATGTCAATTCATTGGCCATATAGTTGCATTGAGAGAAATATTTATCTGCATCTAGATGTATTGACCAATGAATTAACAATCAGAATATATTGAGCGATGCTTAATTAGCGCTTGGACATATTCGATGATGCATTTATTCTCACAGAATATTTATTAATTAGAATAAAAAGTCTTTTTTCACAAACGCATGTTTTTACTGTACTTGCCGATATTGTAAACTTTTGTGCTTGCACAAGCATGCATGATGGTTATTTTTGGCTTTGTTTATCATTAGTCTATTGTTTTAGGCTGGTGATACAGCTGATTGGATCAATCAATTGGAAAATTATCGATATCCATTAAGAAAATCATTACCAACGACAGACACAACGAGAGAAGTAAAGAATAATGATGATTTAAATGCAAAATAAAGATGAAAATAGTCTACGAATTATTTTTAGAATATAGGTGCACGACGATTTAAGTCTGATGCTAGTCGTGTTCTTCATGCCGATTTAGTTCAACAAGCAGAAGAACGAGCTCGTTATCAAAAATTAAATAAAATGCATAACAATGTACAAGATCTTCAAGTACATATAAGAATTGGCAAAACTATAGCAAATATTAGTTCATTCATGTTTTTTAGCACACGGAATCTATGAATAATTGGTGGGGAAAAGGTGGTGGTGGTGCACCGGGTTATACAAATCGACGACATAATGTTGATCAGAGTTTTGAAAAGCCAAGAAGCAGTTGGGTAAGTTCTCTTCATATTTCATTTTTGTCCCTATATATAACAAACGGTTTTGCCTTTTAGACAAAAGATCATACAGGACGTTTGATAATGACTGAACAAGATCCCCAAGACATTGTCAAAACTATGCCGGTGTCTCAAACAGATTTCTATTATCCAAAACAAAAACGTTTGAGCAATCATCGAAATAATTATCAAATCTATGAAGATTTGTAATGTGATAATTACTCGAACAAGTCGATCTTTATCTTTCTATTTTGCAACACTTTTTTTACAATATTCTTTCTTACTTGTAATAAATTATTTTTGTCCACATACTCAATAAATTGAAAAATGGTATGGAATCTTATCAGACTATTTTCTATAAAAAGTCAGACACTCATAGTGGTTCATGAGCAATGCTCTGTCATTTTGTCATTAACTATCTTGCGCGAAGTTTTGCTATCTAATCACGAGTCCCTCCAAAATGTAAGTTATTCATTGTTTCTTATCATTTTTCATGGCTTGAGTAAAACAATCTCTTTTGTTTGTTCATCAGTTATACGGCTTCATCAACAAACAAAGAAGTCAAGTTAACAGTGAACATTAGAAGCAAACAAGTACAGGTATGATCATAGAACAAAAACGTCGGATCGGAGAGCTAAACAACAACAGCTCGAGTAACTTCGAAACAATGGCAAAACTTGATATCATCAATAAAGAAATGTCTGAATAAAATGATCGACCGCAACTAATCTACAGCACACAACAATTGACAAAAGACACGGATACTGGAACACTTGATTAAAGACCTGCACGGGTTAAGAAAACATAACCCGAACCCGACTTGACTGTCAAAATGCGGACCCGAACCCGACCCGATCCGACAACATCTAACCCGAACACGATCCGATCCGATAAATTTTTACTCTTTTGTTTTGTTTTTAAGTTTATGTCTTTTTATTTACCTATTTATTTAGCGGAGGGTATCGCATTACAGGCGAGTGATCTTTTGCTAATAGTCTGCTAATATTCCAGAAAATTTGAGCGTTATATCTTTCTAAGTTCTCAATATCACCTCTAATAAAAGAGAAATCTTATCATTGAAAATTGTGCAGTTTGGAAAAACATTGTTTTCCTTCAAAAAGAAAAGTTCAATGGCAAGCGAATTTAGGAAAATATAACGCTCAAATTTTCTGTAATATTAGCAGACTATTAGCGAAAGTACAAAAGAAAATTTCACTTCTGAATTCTCCGTTCTGACTGGGTTACAGAATTATTACTGTTACTACCCACTGTGTTCCTTTAGAACAAAAAAGTTCATAACTTTTGAAAGAACTGATTTGGGTCTCCTTTGAGGGTTTTATCAGCTCACTTTCCTCTGTTAAGTGGCATAATATCATTAAAAACGGAGTTGGGCATCTGAAGACCTTGCCTCGTTAGCGAATGCTGTTGTTCTGAAATAAATATTTCAACTGAAAATTCCAGTAAAGTTAACTTTTCAACGATTAATACAAACTTGAAATTATTATCTATGTTTTAATTTGCGCCACCCAATGTTCAACTCGAACCCGACCCGACCCTAGGGTCGAGTCGGGTTCGGACCGGGTTGCAGGTCTCTATTGATGATCAACATCGTCGGACAACATTGCCTTTGAATTATGTGCGTATAAATGATCATCAGGATTTTCTGTGACAAGCCTACGGCCAATTCACTGAATATTTCGTTTCAGTTTCTAGTTTGAAAAAGGACAAGACGAACTTTTCTGATTAGAAGACAAATATATT
>CAJNOQ010002802.1:0-22610 GCA_905250885.1 Didymodactylos carnosus | reverse complement strand
TACTGATGATTTGGAGAATACAAATGATAATAGAGTACGTATTCATACCAAGGCATTCACTTTAATTAATTATTTATTATTTAGCAAAAATGTATATTTTTTTGTGTTCTAGAATAATTCAAAAAAACCATCTCAACATCGCGTTGATATGGGTGCAACTCATTTTAAAGAATTTCACGATATTCGATATCGATTCGAGCAAATGACTAATGGAAACGTTCGACGTTATACATCGGAAAATAATTTAAGCGATATTGGGGAGTCGACAACAGGGACGAACAATAGTGGTCGATCGAAAAAAGATGCACAGAATATTAAACAACGTCGTACAAACAATGTCACTGATGCTACTAGTACGACGACAACATCAACATCGACCACGGATACCCCGTCGTGGAAAAAACTATCACCACATGCGCGTTTATCAGCATTATTAGATAAAACAGGTAGTCGTGTGGAAAATAACAGTATACCGTTAGTCGATGGTGGCTTACGTCGTAATCGAAATAATTTATTATCACAAGGGAATAGTGCAAGTCTAATCGATTTGAGTTCGATTGATAAACAGAATTCATCTTTCATGCAATCATTCGAACAACGACCACGCTTTCGTTTTGTTCCACCAACCGGAGAAAACTCAATTCTTCAAGAAGAACCAGAACCACCACTAAACGAATTGCAGCGTACAACAACGAATAGTGATCGTTCGAACAATGATAAAACAAGACTGTTTGTTACAACAACAGCAACGACAACAGCTACAACCCCCGTAAAAAATTCAAATTTGAACAGTAATAATAATGGGCGCCCGATTAATCGACAAGCGACAACATATGATAATATAACCCATCAGACGAATAATTTACCATCAACTGTTACAAATGGTCTAAATGGAACGGCTACATCATCATCTTTATCTTCGTCACCACATAGTAGCAAGGCATTAACCTCAGAAACAATGTCACCACGTATTACATCACCAAGTCAAAGTATGTAATCACTATAAGCCTGAATTGCAATATAAAAATAGTGAGAGATTCTTGGTTGGAGTATCCGATGAGACTATCGCATAATACTATATTAAAATGTTTTGTGTATTGTTTGATAGTATTATAAGTCCATGCTCGGAGATTTTATACAGTTTGTATCAACTTATGCGCGGCTTTCTTCACGTAAACTGAAATCTTAGTAAGTGAATGACTTATTACGAAATATCGACAGGAGACCCTCTGATTGACATCTTCAAATTGTTGTATTTGTGAAATCCATTGTGGATCACTTTTCGAATAGAAGCGAGAATGTACATTTGAAAGATTTGTGTATGAAGATAGAATTTCTTTATAGTCTGCTTGAAGAAACTACTACTTTGTTTAGTACGCTGTCATGGTTTATTCCAAACTAGGTTGTTTAGCTTAATTCGAAAATGTAATACCATGAAAACAAAACAAAATATTCAGATCGGTGATGGATTAGAATGAATTTCGTACTATTTTTCGAATGGTATATGTTCCACTCAGATTGATTGCGAGCAAAAGATGTAGTATCCCCATATGGGAAAATCGTCTAGCGTTTCTGGCAGCATCGCCTTAGCATTTCTCGCATATTCTGTCAATATTTCGTAACAATTATACCGTGATCTTTGACACTACTCATGAATCTTTCACTTACTAGGTTTTCAGTTTATGTGATGCTGTTCCACACTCCATAAAATCACTCTGCACAGGTCTGGTACCATTTACTTGATGTTTCTTTTATTGTGTACTGCGAACGTCACTTAAGAGAAAATTTTAACTTTTTTAAATGAAAACTACGTAGTATCAATAATGACTGGCATACTCTCTTTCACATTATAGGCGCATTGAATTCGATTAACTCCATAGATCAGTCTACAACTGCTCAAAATGGATCTCACGTTCCTCATACTACGAATAACAACAATCATCCTCCTCCGATTAAATCCACTCTATTTAATCATCAACATGAAAACAATAATAGTGCTTTCAAACCTCATCAACCAGCTTCTGATCTCCATCAACAACGGCAAATGTATCCAAATCAACATCAAGCATCAGCAATTCGATCAATGAAATCGCCACAGATAACTCACAATGGATTTTACAACAACAATCATCGTTCGCCAAATGAACAGCAATCTCATTCACGTCCAACTGTTTCTGCACAAAATGTAATACAGCATCCATCACTGGCAAATGGTAAAATTGAACAATCGTTAAATCGAACGAATTTACAGCCTGTGAAACGAACAGAATCCATGCATAAACCAGGCGTTCATGTTGGTATTACCAATCCAACGCCAAATTCGAATCCAAATGGGCTTATTGTTCGACAACCTAATTGGCATCAGTCAATGTTGAATTTAAGTACTACTGATTACGATCATAATAATAGTGTAACAACACCTGCCACAGCCCTTTTTAGTTCGCGAGGTTCATTACAATCAGCACAACCACCTTCAAATTATACAAATCACCCAGCATTTGTCTCAAAAACAAATGGACAAAATAATAATGTACCACCGCAATCACACGACAATCGTCAGAAAATCCTACAGAGAAAACCCACAGACGATCCATTACTCCAATGGATTCATCAATTAGATGGGCGTCAACAAAAACAGAATGGTCATGTTACTCAACAACACTATTCTCATCAGCAGCAATTTTATCAGTCATCGAATCAAGCAGCAGCCTATCCATCATCATCGTATGGACTCTATATTGCAGCAGGAGCAGGTATGAATAGATCATATCACCAAGCAATTCTAATGTTTAATTCTCCCCTACTTTATTAAGGAATACCAATGTTAAATGGTTCTGATTATTCTCATCAATATTTGAACAATATTAATATGATTAAACAGTATCCGCCACAACGATCTAATCCCGTGCAATCGTATCATTCTTCATCACAACAGCAACAACAACAGCAGCAGCAGCAGCAGCAACAACAACAACAACAACAACAACAACAACAACAACAACAATTGTTAAGAAATAATAATCCTATTTCTTATGGGGAAAACGTCTATCATTTTACGAATAATAATAATAATTCACAACAGGCAAGTTATCGATGACGTATTGTAGGTTTTATTATTGCTCATTTGCTATTACTATTGTAGTTATCATCAAAAGTGAATCATCCTGTTCCAACAGCCCCTATGAAAAATATACAACGAAATGACCTGACAGTGACAACATATTTATAAATCTCATTTTCAGTGGTGTTTTTTTATGGTTTTTTTACACTACATTTTAGAAATTTTATTTCGACATGCTTTACGTGTAAAACAAAAGAGAAAGAACTACTGTTTAGGATAGTCTTGTTTCTACGTAAACTATTGCGAAAAATCTCTTTTTTTTGCTAAAATACTCCACTTTTTTATGTTAAATTTCTAATTTTTCTACATGTTTTACTGTTATTTTTAAATCAACTTATAAAATGTCTTTCCGTTTTTTTTTACTTTTTATTCTTTGTTATTTAAATGAGCACTTTTTGGTGTGTCTGTGTGTGTGTATTTGATATAATAAAAAAAAAATTTGAAAAAACGATTGCAGCTATTATTTTCTCGTTATTCGTCGTTGTTTTTCTATGTTCATTCTTTTTTTTGTACATTCGAACTATTTTTTTTTTATTGTATATTTTCTTAATTATCTAAGAAATCTGCTCAAAACAAAGTTTCACTATTTAAGCTGAGATTAGCTTGAATTATAATATATCGCTCAATTACACATTTGAATGGAGAAAAACAAGATTAATTTACACTATTTTTTAAATATTATGATATTAAATTCTAGTCAAATCATTTGACATTCTAATTCAGTAGTGTTATATACAAAGTCACCTATTCATCTTTTATCGCCTATAATGAGGTAAATCATAGCTATTAGATATGTAATTTATCATAGAGAAACGTCAAATTTTTATATGCTTTATTCTGAATGAGTCACCACTTAACTTTACAGTCCCTAAATATAGTCGGTTTATCAAGTGTACTTGAGAGATAATATATAGTTAGATTATACGATTGATTTGATTGAGAACTCGATTATTGAAACAGTTTCATAAATCTTGTTCTTGCTAGACGATATGCATTTGTTGACAGATCATCGGTTGATAAATTATTCGTTTGCAATGGATCTCCACCTTGTTCCCATGTATTATGTAGTTGTCCTAACTATCAATAAAACAGCATAAAGCAGCAGTAGTTAGAAAATATAGCCTAATATTGACAACTCTCACCAAGCTACTTCTTGTTCGTTCAACTTCAGCAGCCAGTGTATCATTCATTTCATCGGTAGCAGTGACGTCTGGTTCAATATTTCTTGACTTCCGATCACCACTTAACAGAACTTCATTTGATTGCTCAATTTCTGAATATGATTTTCCTCTCATTGCACCTAAATCATCTGTTTGGCGCATATCTTGTGACAATGCCGATTCTTCATCACTAAGTAGTCCTCCCATTGCTTTTTCGCCATCTTCACTATCGGTTATTTCATCTTTATTATTTCCATCAACTTGTTGTATATCGGATGCTACCGAACCTTGTGGTGCAGACACACCACCCACAGGCATAAAATTGCTTGTAAATTCTTGTACTTCAGGAAGAGCACCTGATCGATCTTCCTAAACGGAAAAACTATTATTAAATAAACTATTTGTAGTCAGTCAGTGAGTACCTTTAGTCGTTTTTCTTTAACGGCATTTTTCGTCTCATAAACTGATTTTTTCGTTTGGAATGGTATGCGACGATTTTGTGTTGGATGACGTTTTGTTCGATCGATTCGACAACGAATCTGATAATCGACTGGCAATTCGTCTTCCTTATATTCACGATCGGCAAAAAATACTCGACGAATTCGACAATTGGCATGAATCTAAAAGGAGAAATATGTACGTGTGTTCATTTATTCTAAACATCAAAAACAAAACCAGCAAAGATTCCCTGATCTTTGGTTTCCGGGTAACCCAGAATTGTTTTCGAAAGAGAAGTTGTGAGTGCAACAAGCGTGCACGGTTTAGTGCGTTTTCAATCTTGCCCAAACTTTGTACAAATGTTCTTCTATGTGTACTGCAACAGTAAAATTTTCATAAATGTCTTTTCAAAATCCGCTAGTTTTTCACGTAAAATCAAGTTTTCCCATTTCGGAAGCACTTTAACTCAAAACGAAGGTGATATTTGGAATCAATGCGAAAGACTGTATCGATCTATGTGTTAAACAACACATTTCTAAACAAAACGTTGGTATTGAAAAAATTTCGTCTGAGGTCCCCTCCTCCTCAGGCCTAAATTCGAAAAAAAAAGCTTTTTGCTAGAAGAAAATTTTGAGTCGATAGAGCGTGATTGAAAACGTAGAAAAAGTTCATTGTCAAAGTTATTGAATACACTTCGTACTCATGTCTGTCTGCTAGGCAGAAATTACCCATTGTGTGCGCTTTAGTTATACTGTAAATGAGCTGAATCTGTCAGATTATGTTTTCATACTGTTAATCTAGTACATTCAATATAATCTGTTCCATAAACTGTTTTTGTAAATGAATCCAAATTTAGTGATAACCGATTCCATCCTTCAATCCAATTTAACGGTGAATGTGTACCAAATATGCCAATTTTTGTTCTCGATGCAAAACTACTTATTTTAAATCGTCTATGCATATGTTTACTATCTAAAACTTCAATTTCCATTACAAAATAGCGTCGTAAATTTTTAATATATAAATTTAAATATTGCATTTTAACACCTAAAGATTCTTGTGGGGAACATGGACACGTAATAAATGTGGAGCTAAAAATGGATTCATGTACAAACGGTATTCAATTCACGATGCACTAAAGATTATTGATAAGTGTATACCTGACATTTGTTGATATGAGTTCCAAAACGAGAGAATTAGTGTCTTCATCCGTCACTCTTTTCACATGTCCATTTGATACCCAGAAAAAAAAGCAAGATAAAATAGATAACGTTCTAAACTGCTGATAAAATGTGTACCTTGCATTTCCAAACTTCTAATGGCTTTGCTCCTATACTTGATAGAATAGATAGTAATCCATTTTGGAATGTATTTCGGAACATGATTAATTGAATTGTCACTATCTAGCCATTATATTTCATATTTCACATAGTTGATCACTCTTAAACATTCTGCTACTCTAATTTCATTATGATCTTTCGCATGGAAAGGCGCGAAATATGTGTGCTATTTTTCATGCGCTACCGTAAACTATTAGATTCTTCTTTTAATAATCTAGATTTCTAAGACAATCCAATTTTATATATTTCAATAGTGATACATACAATAGAATAGATCAATTTGAACAATAATAAATCAGTTTTGAATGCGGTGAAGCACATAGTTTCTAGTATTAACAATAGAAGTCTCTCTCATAGGAATATGTGCAATAATTATTCTATTCCTATTTCTGGGATTTGAGGAATACTTGGAAGTACTTACGAATAATATCATGAAAGAAGGATTCATTGCTGTCCTTATACAGTAATGATAGTTATCCTTCAAAAATAGAAAGAAACCCTGTAATTCGAGACAAATGGTAATACATATTGAAGATTATTGATTGAAAGGACACACAAGCACACACACCCATCTATATTTATTTTCTCTCTCTCGATATATGTCCTTGATAAATGACTTTGGGCTGTTTATATTATATTTCAATTTTGATTCTCATTTATGGATATTGTCTTGCAAACAATGATGATTTCAAATCAATCTGAGCGCGTCATTTGTCTCGACTCGGCGTATTTCTTTCATCACAAACTTTACGCGCGAATAGTCTAGTATTTTTATGGTTGCTAACAACACGTTAATATTTCGTTGTATCATATAAACCGTTTTTGAACTATACAAATTTTTAAAGTATAAAAAAGAAAAAGATGTAACAAATCAAAAGTCATTAATTCATACAGGTAAGCGGAAAATTATTTTTTAAATTGATTGCTTATATAGTGTATTGTTATAATAAAATAGTCTGTTTTAAATAGAGTTTGTACCCATGTGATAGAGTGGAAAAGTCTACAATATAGTATATGTTTAAGAAAGTTACACAATTTCTCAACTAAAAATTTAGTAAAAAGATGTAAGTAAAATTAGTAAACAACTTCGAAGAAAACGGTATTAAGTTATTAGTAATAATATCGTTCATATAAGTTTTTTTATCTAAGATGAACATTTTCTATATTTTTGTTATTTGAAACGGAGGGCATTCTCACTCCTGTTTCTTAAAATTTTAAGATTTCTAATACGCTAAGTTAGTTTAAATAAAAGAGTTTGACGAATACAATGGGACACAGTGGTAGTGTAATGTGTTTTTTATTATACACTAAAACTCTGGTAATAAGAAACTTTAAACGAACGTTATAGGGCTGTTATAGAAGAAGAGCTTTGTAATAATGAAGAACTTTCTGCTATTGCCCTACGGCTCTTTGTTTTATTAAACAGTTTATTAGATTAACATTTACAAAACATTGTATTTAATTTCTTTCTCTTTTTTTAAATAAATGTAACAAGCGTGAGTAAAGGCCACGATAATTGTTCTATAACAAGTGTGACAATAATTTGCCTTATAGGTATCTATCTATACAATGACATTGTTTTAGTTTATTTCTCTCTTTCCTCTTCTTGTTCCGTCTTTATATATATATATAGATAGATACGCAAAGAATTATCTAACTCTTATTGAAATAGTCAATATAACTTGTCAAATCGAATAGCCGTAATTAATCTTGTTTTCTCTTAATACATAACGGAAAAGTATCCCCGCGTTATAGATCGAAATAAGTGTGTATGTTTGCGCATTGTTGTTATATTAGAAAGAAAGAGAAAGAGAGAGAGAAAGAGTATACACTGATTGATCCATTATAACTATGTTAGAAAAGAAAGAGAATGAAATGGTTTTAATTGCATGAACGAAATTTGCAAAAGATTGTCTCGTACAACAATATTGTATTTAAGAGACAACCGCGCAATCGTTATGATGATGGTGGTGAAATACAATGTAATATTATGTACAATATAGATTAATAAGAAATGAGATCTCAAGTTTTGTCTTCTTCTTCTTTCATTTGTATATATAATGTTATTGTTGTAAGAAATGTACAAGTACATTCTTCGTTTTATTTTATATCGAAAAGAAATGTTGATCACAGACATCTACTCCTAACTTCTAGCTCGTTAAAAAATAGTGTCGAAAAGAATCTCTTCAATAATAATTATTAGACATTTTAATAGCATTAATTATAAAATGGTTTTATATAAAGGCAAGTATAATTTTATACTATCTCAATCTTTCTAAATTAAAAATAGATTTGATCAGCGTTTGAAAAATTATGATTTCTATTATTAGAGAGGTTACTTCATTCGAAAAAATCTAAAAGATTTAAAAGATTTGTTAAAATTTTTTTGTTCAATTAGTAAAGAACAATACACTCATGGATATTTTTTAAATTAGAAATTTTCATTTTAACATCAATTTTTGTTTAAAGTTCTGTGAAAAGTTTTATGTGAATTTTCATTTATTTTTCTATTTATTTGGTTAAAAATAGAACAGACATTATTCTATTGTGGTATTTTTATTTTAAAAAAAAGAAAGAAAATACTGGTATGACCACGGTTTTTTTCGAAACAAAATATCCATAGTTTCTTTGTATAATTTTATGAATGGTTTTCCTTCTGTTTTTTTTTTGCTATAATCGACATACAAATTTTTGCACTACATTTATCAATTTTAAAAAGAAAAAATTTTTCATTTTGTTTTGTTGTTATTAAGAAACAGTGTCTTTTCATCTTAAAAATCTAAAGTTATTTTCAGTTCTCATAATAATGATTTTGTCTTGAAATCAGCCGGAACAGAATAAAAAAGAAAAACTAGTTCCGCAGTTGAGCATCAGAGAAAAAAGAAAACATACATGTGTTTTATTGTCACGAATAGCCAGCAAATGATATTAGAGGTAACACTTCAAACATGAACTTTTAGTTTGTATGTCACAATTGTATCTGATGGCGTTCTGCTGTTATAGTGTATCGCTACTTCACCCAAACTTTAGAGAAAACTGACCTCACTGAGAATCACAGAATATATCGATCGATAGCTGATCAATTTTTATTAATAAACGTGTTAAAAATCTATTCTTATTGAGAAGATTAGCTGTATGATACGTGTAATAAGCTATGATGAATCTTAAACGAAAAAAATGAAATATCTTTCCTTGATATCGAAATTCAATTTAAAGAATTTCTTCCATTTTATTCATTTGTGATATACTATGAATCTTTTTACCTCACACTAAAAAAACTTTTTTTTTATAAAAAAAATAACTTCTATACTCTATATTTTATTGCAATGTGAATTTTCATCAAGCTTTTATTTTTTCTTTTTTTGTAGGGTTATTGAAGCAACAGAAAATTGAAAGAGATAACCTAAAAGAAAAACTGAAGGCGTTCCTAATCAAGTATGAGTGTTGCAGTTTAATGATTTGTTTCCGAAAGATCGATTATACCATTTTCTTTTATTATCGAAATTTTAAGAAAAAAAAAATTTGAGATGAAAGAAAAAATATGAGAAGTGTATATTTTTTAATTTATTTTATGAAAAAAACACGGAACTATAGTAGACTAGCTAGTAATGATTATTGAGTTGAAGAACGCCTCCGTAATATTTTCCTTGATGAGGAACAAAAAAAAAAACAAGAGACGATCGATCAAGAAAAACGTAATATAGTTCCGAATAATAAAAAGGAAAAGAAAAAGAGAGAGAGATAGAGCATGCTTTAGTTCTCTAAAGTAGGCGTTTTTATAGAACATGTGTTCATGGTTCCCGTACGAGAAATTATTATTTTATTCTTTCTTTTTTTTCTCTTGGAATTTAAGTTTTCCTTGTCGCACACAAGCAAAACACAGAACAGTGGTGATAAAAAAGAAAAAGAATATCGTTTTTTCCTAGTACTGATTACTTTGTGGTAGGCGTTGTCCTTCAATGCCTGTGTGCATTTTTTTTTTTTTTTTTTTATTTTGAAAAACATTACGTTTTTTTTTTTTCAACAATAACGGCTGCTACCAGACTGCTCGATCCGCTCAAATCCTTTCTTTATTTCTGTTAACAAAGAAAGGAAAAGAAGAGGAGGAAAAAAATCTTTTTTATCGTTGTTTCCAAACTTACACGCAGAAACCAACTCTAGTTTTTCTTCTTTTTTTTTTTTTATATATTATTTGAAAAAAGTTATAATGGTTGCGTGTGCGCCAACGAAGAAAACAGGATAGTGGATGACAAAAAATATATAGAATGTGCCCACGATCTTCTCCTATTCATTCATTGTGTTTGTTTGTAATTAGAAAATTTTTTTATTGTTGATATCTCTTTCGTTTTATACATCGTTGTTTAAAAACAGAAAAAAAAATCGAATAGTCATACGAGTACATAATTGATTTCATTTAGAATTAAAAAACATTTTTACTTTGACGAAGAATTTATTCGATCAATCGATGCTGGTATGTCTAAACGTTTTCTAAACTCAGAGATTCGAATGACAGATGAAAGTAGAATAGTTCAATATAGAAAAATCTTATATTAGAAAATGCTAATATTTATGAGTGAACATAATGCCCGATCTTGATATATTGATTAGAATCGAAAAAGAATATAACTATTTGTCTTCTAAGTTGAAAATTTAGTTATTTTCATCCACATGAATTTTTCTCATTTTAATAATAATGTCAAGTCTCAGATATTATAGCAAATTTTGAAGAATACTGAAATATACTTTTGATCTCATTCATACATCCCGAAAACTCGTTAAAAATCATATGTGTTGTAATCGAACATCACGAACTCTCATGTTATAAGTTCTATTTGAGAGTGAGCAGTTTGTTTTTTGTTTTCAAAAAAAAAGTTGACAAAGTTCTTTGCATTTGAGAATTGGTTACTAATTCGATAAGAAATTCTTTTATTTATAAATATTCGAATAGTGTGTAAGTTATCAAACGATAGTTGTGATTAACGTTAGAACATTGTGTAAGGTTGTTGTAGTAATGAACTAAACACTTCAGTTATAAGAGTGTGGGCTGACACAAAAAATTTGCCTTTTTATGCTTTTTATTCTGACAAAGAAGAGCAATATGTTGCAGATACGTTTTTATTCTAAATAACTTCATAACAGCTGTGCCCATTATTGATGGATAAGAAGGTATTCTACAATATTCGCATCTTTTATGTTGTTAAATGAATTTTTACTAAATAGGCGCGCATATTCTAATTTCATATGAGAAAAAATAAGGTCAATTTTCGCTGTATCTCTTTTCTCTATTATGATATGTTATGAAATTTTAAAATGAAATTTAATATATAATAAATAATAACCAGGAAAATATAAAAACTATATGACATAAATAGTAGAAAACTGGCAGTGGGACAACAACACAAAAAAAAAAAAAACATCTCGAGAAATGAAGAATAAATTTGTTTAACAATAAAAACTACTCAAGATTTTTCTGACCGTAATGGATTCTTTATTAGCATACATGATGATTATCTAAAGTAAGTTTTGTATCTTTTACTTATTGTAGTTCGACAGACAGAGTGCCAGAAAAAAAATAGAAAAATAGAAAACACGCAAAAAAGCAATTTTTTTTCCATTTGAACGTTGTCAATTAGTAAAATATCTACCGGAATCTACCCACTTCTTATGCAAAAGATCAAACGTGACTGCATTTCTTGAATTGACTTAAAATTATTTCTGGTCAATATGGTTATCATAAAAAAAGAAGCAAAATTTATGCAAATGTGACATTGAAGGATACGAGAAGAAAGAAAAACCTAAAAACTATAATCAAAATAGAAATATAATAATGTAGTAATCATCACTAGATCTAAGGGTGTTGCTTCAATATCGTTTAGTGTATTTTCATTGATCGATTGACTATAGTCAAATTTTTAAGAATATGAAGAAATATGAACAATGAGAGGAAAGAGACAGTAACCTAAATTTAAAACAAGGAGAATTAGAGTTATCAGCCTAATCTTTAAGAATTAGTCTACTAGCTAATGTTTGATCTTTAATAAACTTATCTAATGCAAGAGTAGGATGAATCTATAATCAATGGTAGTATAGATGAAAATGTAAATAAAACAGGTACAATAGATTCGAGTATTTTTCGACAACTAGAAACAACACGATTAATGTGACAGTTTGTTATGTTAGATCGTGAGTTGATTCTACACAGAGAAATATTAGAAATTTAACATGCTCAATAGTAGTTTTACTAACTGATAAAGACATAGAAAAATTACATTACATTAGCCGTACATTGAATTCGCAGCAAGTTTTTCAATCTTACCAGAAACAGTCAGGCATATTAAATCATCATTGAATAAAGACGTTAACGATGAGAAAGTTATAAATTGTAGAAGATCATTTAAGAGAATAAGATAGGAAGCAGAACCTAAGATCAATCTTTGCAATATTCCAGTGGTCGACACCAGATTTAGCAAGTATATTAGTTTTTCATACGACTCAAATATTACAAATACTGCTAAGACATATTCTCGTTTTGTCCTGACAATGATACATGAAACGGTCTCCAAATGTTTATTCATATATTCTTTCGTGTGTGTTTTCCTTATATCTCCAACTAGCAGCCCACAATAAGAGAGTTATAAAAGAAAATAATATTTGTAATTAGATTGCACTCAGTTATTTTTCACTATACATACAGATTCTTTCCGTATGGTGGACAACCACGCGACAAACATTAGCTGTGCATTAGCTGTGGAATTTAGACTTAAGAGGGAATATCTAAACATTTAGAACAGGTAGTTCTGCGTTTATACTGTAGTTCTTGTTGAAAATAAGTGCTCACTGTAGGGTGCTACTAGTAACTTGAATGGGTCGGTTGGCAACGTTCGAATAAAACTGGAATCATTGACTGGTCAAGAAAACCATAAGAATTTGTTGATAAATCACCAACCGAGAGAGTCTATACAATAAAACTGTGTAGTTCGAAATCATTCGAGTTTTAGGTAGTCGAAAATCATATTTTTTTCTAATATCGAGCCCTTTTTTAATTTACTTTTTGGGCAAATTCAATTTTCTCATCTTACATATACCACATTATACGATATAAGCTACTAAAGACGAAGTTACGTGATATATTTCACCAGCTCAGCCACTTACAAACATACGTCCAGGAGCACTTCTTCTTTGCCTACTACGATCGCTTATCATCAACTTGTTATACCAGAGAACGACTGAATATATTGATAGTGTTAAAGTATTTGAACATCGTTGAACTCTCTATAAACTAGTAGTGTGTGCGATCCACTGCAGAACTGGAAAATTCGAGTAGCTTTTGATCGTCTGATTTCATCTCAATCTTCACCTATAAGGACCAATCTTGACACATTTATGTGTTTGCCAGCCTTAAAAAGCAACCCAGTCAATTCCACATGAGCAAAAAAAACATTATGGCAGGAATTCAGATGTATGCAAAACATGGTTCCGTAGATTTCTCGTGTTCATTGTTTTTACCATCTTTGTCCCCATGTTTCTTCAGATATTAAGCTAACAAGCAAAGAAAATAAAAAATAATATCATCGTCATAGTTTTGATTTAAGAGAGGCTGCACACGTTTTTATCTCGCCTACGCGAAAAGGAGACAGATGATGACTGAATGCATTTCATCTTTTAGAAATCACTTATTAAACCGTGTCAACCTTTACGCAAGCACATGCTTAAGTTTTTTGGTTCCATTTAAGCAAACTGCTTTTCTTTTTCTTTTTTATTTTATGTGTATATTTCTAATCATCTGTTGGTAGATTAAAAAGGCCATCTTTTGGCTTTGACTATATATTTAGGAGAATAAAGAAGAACAGCATATTATTTTTTTTCTGAGGATTATAAAAAGAAAAGTAAAAATATTAAAAAAACAACAGAAGAATGAGGTTTAGCCCCACTATACACCCCAAATAATAACAATATCAACAACAACGTTTCATATTTTTTGATGTCTAATATGAAAAACGCATTATGATTAAAACGATGTAGATAAAGAATCGATTACTTCCACTTTCTTGTTTTGCTGCAAAAAGAAAAAAATATCTAACATTAAATGAATTTCTTTATTTTTTTTTCTATCTTTGTCGATCTATTTTATCATTGGATCAAAATGAAAACGCACAGGTTCATGTATCAAACGAGAGAAGTGATATCATTTAGCAGACAACAATTTGTTTCTCATTTGTAGATAGTAGCTATAGTGAATAAATTTACTTAAAAAGTAAAAGCAATATGTGAATTTATTAACTATTTTCATATAACTATAATAATTGATTCATACACGTTTTGATAGTTGACAATCAGACTTTATTTTTATAAGTCAGCATTCAAAGTTTATAAAGGTTGATTTAAACTAAATCAACTCTAAACATTTTGTTGAAAGTTAGATATATATATATATATATATCATCTTTCTAACGTCAAATACCATTGAAGTATTCATTATCGTCATCACATATATCATTTTTTCTTTGTTTTATATTTAGATTGAAGACCAAAAGTTATAAAGGTCAATTAATTAATTGTAAATTTTAAATATTAGATAAAAATTATGCAATTCGAAGTATCTGTAGCATTAAACTTTGTTATTGGTTATCTTTATAACAAATTACCACGTCGGTATGTTGTAAATATTGACTAATTTAACTTAAAATAAAATATAATTTGATGCATATTATAATTATTTTTTAGTCGTGTTAACATGTTAGGAGAAGAAATTGAAAAACATTTACGAATGAAATTTCAAGAACATTGGTATCCGGAAAGACCAACGAAAGGTAGTGCCTATCGATCATTACGTATTAGTAAAGAAAAAGTGGATAAAGTATTGATTAATGCCGCTATCGATTGTGGACTCGATTTACAAGAAATATTAGACGCATTACCAAATGATTTAACTATCTGGATAGATCCTGGAGAGGTGTCATATCGAATTGGAGAAAAAGGACCAGGTAAGTGAAACTTCACCAATAAATAGAAGAAAAATATTGATTTCGCTCTATGAGTAGTTTTGTTTATGTTTCAGTGAAGATCCTGTATGAAGATGAAAGGCGTTTAATTCGAAAAAATAAACATGATACAAATAATAAAGATAGTTTGAATAGTGAATCATCAAGTGATAGCGAAGATAGAGATGGATCCATATTTAATAAAGGTAATATTGTAATTTCAATTTTTTAACATGATCCATATAAATTTTTTCAATTCTTTTAGCATCTGATATTCTCATTAAACCGTTTAATCTTGACGCACAAGTATTTCGTCCAATTGTTGATGATGAGAATCAATTATCAACATCCATTGGTAGTTTGATTAGTTTATCACCATCGTCGCCACCTACAGTTCTTAGCAGCGTATTAGCATCATCAACTGGTTCATCCTCATCTGGTAGTAGTATGAACAGTAGCAGTACTATGAACAATAAATGTTCACGTTCACCAAATAATTTACTTCTTCCAACTGTATCATCTCCTACCATCACTTCTAGCAATAATAATCTTAATACGACAACACCAACACCAACACCACCAATAACAACAACTAATAATAATAATGGAGCATTTTTAAATAAAACAGCAAGTACACCAATGTAAGCTTAATTAACATAATGATATATGATAGCCAGTCTCGAGCGTATATAATAATTTCTTTGCTTTTTAGGTTTATTTCTCCAGCAACATTTGCTCAAACAAAATTTGGTTCATTAAAGTCAAAACATGCCAGTAAAAAATGTCAACGTATGTTACCGAGTGAATTTTCGGCGTATATTAAACAAAAAGAACAGTTGCAGCGTAATGTACAATTACAACCATCTCCACCATCGTCAAAAAACGAATTTACTCCCTCACTTGTTGATAACAGTAATCATATGACGCCAAATTCCCCTTCGCATACTACATTTTTATCCCAATCATCGCTAATACAACATACGACACCTTCACTAATGATAAGTCCGATACATTCACAGTTGTCACCTACAAGACTACATCCTCATCAATTAACGATTTCATCACAAAATAGTTTTCCAATGCAACACCATCCTGTATTTAACGCCAACAATAATTCATATTTTACTCCCCATAACGTGATGCCTGTTGCTCCCGCTTCATTAGCAATTTCTCCGCCAACGTCATCGGTATTCGGCGCACATAGACCCTTTTCGAATTGTAGTAGTGGTGGAGGTAATGGCATCTTTGGAGCCTTGCCAAGACCCAATTCATTGCCACTGAAAAATGTGCCTTCACCATCGTCAACAGGAACACCTGGCACAAATAATTTATTTGGAAATAACAGTGGTGGTAGCCAAGGATCATCATTCTCTCCACTTATTTTATCATCACCATCAGAAAATAGTACCAAAAATACTATAAATAATACAAAAGGTCAGTATACTTTGACTCCATTTGTATTGGCCAATTAAACAAGAATAATATTCAATAATATATTCTTTAAAAAAATTTCTCTGTTTCTGTTAAAACGAGTTTATTTTGAGTGAACATGGAATTCCAAAATAAAAGACATCCTTTTACCACGATGGTGGTATGTTCGACGAATAGAAAAATTAGAATGAGTAAAGTTAAGCGTCTAGAATAGAATGGAAATAATTGCCTTTTTCTGTTTCTAATTTGCATTCACTTTACTTTTAATGTATATTTTGTTGTTGTTCATTTACTTCTTTTTTTAATTTGTTTTAAACTTTGGTTACGGTTCTTTTGTACTTTTTACCTTCGTATTTATTGTTTATTTATAACCAAAACATAACAGTTCTATCGAGTTTTACTCCTATGAGAAAACTTCATCATTCTCGTTTTGTTTGTTTATTTATTTATTTATTTATTTATTTATTTATTTATTTATTAATTAGTTCTTGTTCTGCATAATTATGACTCTGTATGGCTCTAAATCAAATCATAAACATTCCGAAATTATCCTATTATGTTATTGAATTCCATCTCAACCTTTAAAATCCGTTTTCCCATGTGATTAGACTTCATGCGTCTTCACTTTTACAACTTTAAATATTCATCCATTTTCTCCCTCAGTTTCTCCATATTCGTCTCCTACTTAATTTTGTACATATGTATCTATATATTCATTAATCATTTATATATATCAAGTGAAAATTCGAAAACGAAAGTTTTGTAATATCGATTATCTTTTTAAAAATTTCTGTCAGAAATTGGTGAAAATTTTTTTTTTGTTCTCTATGTTCTTTTAAAAAATTTCTTTATGCAGACCATTTCAAATAATTTTTGTTTTTTTTTTGCTTTGTCTATAACATATTTTCTCTTTTCATGTATATAGTTGATAAAACAAGTGAAAATTTACAGGGCTTAATATCTACGTATGTATGCGTGCGTGTGCGTGTGTGTGTGTGTGTGTGTGTGTGTGTGTACGTGCATGTATCTGTGTCAGAGTGTATCCTCTCGTTTCTATCTCAGTTGGGAAAACGCTCATTTGACCATGGTAATTTGATTAAAACATTATACCTAATTTTCTTTCATCGTATAACTTATAGACGTTAGGTAATGTTCAATAATAGCTAAAACCATCTTTGTTCAAATGTTTGCGATCAATTTTTATTTTATATAAGCTTTAAATAATCATTTATTTTCTATTATTGTTGTTATGTTTCATTACATTCTTCCATAAATGCCGGTTTTTCTATAAATATAATATATAAGCCAATAGCAGTTATAATCGACTATTTAATTTATTCTCCTCATTTTTCTGTTGTTTAATATTATTATTTTTACCTGTAGAAGAACAACAGTTTATGTTAGTTATATCCCACCAAAATAAACTATCTTCTTTTCCCAGTGTAACAGAAATTATATCTTTATTTTATTCTTTTTTTGATACGTGCAATAAACTTGATCATTTTTTCATTTCCTTTTTCAAGTTTAAGTTGAATTAGAAATGCGTACACTCGACTTTTGAGTATGCTTATGACTACTACTCAATTATCAATTATCAATGTTCTATGTTTCCGAATATATTCCACATTTATTTTTAGTGTTTTTATCATATTTTGTTTGTTTTTTTAACTTTTCTTTTCACGCCTTCTTTGAGTAGGAAGAAGAGTAGAAAAAAAGATCTTTCTGTTTTCACGAAATAACGTATGGATGTTTGTTTGTGTGTCTATGTATGTTTATCTGTCTCTATTGTACTCTACTACATATAAAGAATGTTTTATATAATTTAAAGAAAAAAGGATTTATTTTTAAGTTTGTAATAAAATTTGTTTGAAATATGTTTAAAAAAAAAGATTATCTCGGATCAATATTTTACTCTGAATCATCACTTTTTCTAGCTTTCGATGTGGACGCAAACTAACTTTAGAGACAAATATTATCATAAAATAACGTGACTAATAAATTCCAAAGACACTGATTGTCTTTTCTCTGAATAAATATATGACGTGTAAAATACGAACAAAAATCAAAAAGCGGTATGTTTTTATTGAAAAGGCACATATGCAAATAAATGGAAAGAAGAGAAAAATCAGTTCTAAAAAAAATTGTTTATATAAAAATTAGACTTTTAAATCGTTCCTAGAGAATGTCTGCATTGTCTTATGTTTTGAAGAAAGCTGAAATTTGTTCAAGACATTTACAGAATCTTTTTCTTCAACTTAATGAATTTGTTGCTCAGATTCGTTTGAGAAAATCTTGTTCTAGAGCTAGGTAGAATTTATCTTAGAGCCTGACTCTGTCGCAGCTTGAAATATCTTTAAAAAGATATTTTCTGAAATTAGCAAAATTACCTTGTTTTTTCTATTACAATTTTGTTTTGCTGTTTCCATTCATTTATAAGAAATATGTTCTTTATGAGAAATACTAAAAGATTTTTGAAGTTCAATTTACACATGGTGTTAGAATACATGTCTGTTCATGTAGTTTAAACAGGTATAATACTGTTTCTACGATGTTCTATAGCTGACAGCCCTTGTACTTTTTGTACAGTAATGTAAAGCTTGAATCACAGTAGCACGATAAAGAATATAATTCAAGATTTTGTACTGGAATCAGAAATCTATCAAGATTTCAGCTAATTCCAATCCATTGTATTATTCATGAATTTTCCCAAATCCAGTCAAAATTTGATCCCAGTTTGTTCAAGACAGAACCTACGCCAAAAGTCATGATCAGCAGTATTATCATCTTAAAACATTATTAGATGTTGATAAATATGCATAAGATTTTATATTAACTTAGTAGAATTTAGGAAAACTTTAAAGTTTTATCAAGATCTGAATTTTTATCTAGGATGCATTGGGTTGCTTCGACATTTTGAAATAGACAGGATATTGATTCTTAATTACAATAATAACGGTTAATTTTTGAAAATTGAATAAAACAATATTCGTCATAGCGATTTACAAGAACATGCAAATTATGATTTATACGCTTATAGTTTTTAAGGAAGCTGAATTAATATATATTTATGAATTTTCAAATGATTATAGATCGAATGTTAGAGTATGTGTTACCATTACATATCTCGTAACTAAAAAACTCGACGTCACTTCCATAACATCCCAACCGTAATCATATGCCTGTTCTTCCCAAAAAGGATAAAAACACGTTCACTAGGTGGCGTTTTTAAGTGTTTGCGCTTTTTGAAAAAAGACATCGAACGGTACATGACTACCGGCATGTGTTAACCAGAAGTGTGCAACTCTGGCATGTTCAGTTCCAATTCCAATCTAATTAAAATCCGTCTAGAAGTCTATCAATGGTTCGTTTTGATACCTTATTCCCAAAGCAAGTAATCACTTTATAGATTTTGTTACGCCAGATATCGGTTCAACATGGGATGCATACGCGTTTCGAGCCACTGCTCGCACATGATTAGATGCATAGAGGAAACTTTAAAGCTACTCACTTGTATGCACCATTAAGACTTCAAGGGAGAGTTCTGGGAAACACGTTAAAACAGGAATACGCTACAATCACCCAGGTGAAATTTAGAACCTTTCAGATGGTAAAATGGCGAAGGAAAAAAATATCGCGGTCACATGCAGAAGCGATAAGATACCCCATACAGTCAATCTTTGATAAAAAGTTCATCTCTTACCTATCTCTCGAATATTTGATCTCAAGTTAGTGTTAAATTAATCCATTTTACTTAACTCTAGTACACCCCCCTAAGCTTCGCTCTGACTCTAGCCAGTTTCATTTGAATGCTGTTTGTACACAATACGCACCTGGAATTTATCTTTTCATTTATGTTTCAGTGAGTGGCAATAGAGTACGTTAATAAAGTCAAACAGTCACATACAGTGGTTGTTGATCTGAGCGACCAGCCCAAATTACATATAAATGTTTCTGTATGGTCTGGGACTCGTGCGGACCCCATATAGGAATACGAGGGTTAAACTTGGGAAAACTCGTTTTTTTTCTGATGTAAAACACTTGCTGAGAACTAAAATCTGGAGCAGAATTTCAAAAGTATTTTTAGACCACGCTATAAACTTGTTTACATGCAGAAACATGTTTTAAGAAGAAAGTAAAACTGATAATGAACACTTTTTTAAAAATTTTTCACTCAAAGAAGAAAATGAATGTTGTAGGCGCAAAAATTGTTGTATGTTTATGGAGTACAGAAAAGCTCAAGGCTTGAATTGACCCGAAATAATGAAAGTCACCGAAATAATTTGGTGACTCGATCTTCAGTGGCGGTCACCCATCAACTTACCAATCGTCGTCCTAACGCTTAACCAGAGAAAAGACAAATTCATTGGCACAGTTTCTGAACATCGAAATGGAAAGAGTTCTGGTTCAAATCCACGATTGTACTTTGCTGTTGTCTCTTTTGATCTTTAGACGTCTATTAACAGTAGCTTGAACTTTAAATGAAAGAGAAAAATAGAAAAAAAGTCTTTGACATGAAAAAAGTTCCGTCTCAGTTGAACTCAACTTTAACTTTAACTAGGAATCCCTTGTCAAAGACCCTAGACACTATGATTATACACAATAGGACTCTTATGTTATACTCAGTCAAAATTCTGAGCACATGTCGATAATAGGCATGCATTATTGGACGAAATAAACCTAAAATTAGGCACAGAAATTAAGACATTGTAAAAGAATAATCTATAGCACCACCGATGTCGGATATATCATCCTCGTCTATCATGCTGGTGATAGTATGAGTATTGGATCACTTATATCGTGGTTCTACATTTCCGAGAGCTGAAGCAATACTGATATTCGAGCGAATTTGTTCAATACTTCTTCTAGTTGAGGGCAATGTCAAACGTTGAACAAGATTATCTCTCAACGTTTTTCTTCGTTCATCGTCTACTGTTGCATTGTGTACTTTTGTTGGAGGATAATGAGACGGAAATAAATCGTTCATATGTTGTTGTTGCATCATTAGCATTGGCTGATTACTAGTGCTTGTGACCGACTGAAATGTCTTGGCACTAGCTTGAGAAAAGAGACCGACACTACCGCGTTTTTGACCTGCTGAAAGATACCGTTGTTTAATGACAGATAAACGTCGCGGTCGCAATGTTGCTCGTTTCCATCGTACAATCGCATAACCTAATACTGCCAAAACTAGAACACTAACGAGCACAACAACAACAATGAGCACGATGTGTGACCCACCCGCCGTCGTTGAATCATCTAACAGCGCTGAAGCTAAGATAGAGTCGAGATACGTATTAAACGTTTTTTATCTATACCAAGAGCTCTACAAATGGCTTACTTCCTGTACACAGCTTGACATCTACACTGAGTCCCGTACAGTTAACGGCACATATTCGTTTGACGTGAGGCTCACAAGCCCGTATTCGTGTACGATTTCCAACGCACGATGCTACCACAGGTAACCAGATAGACCAGATTGACCACTGGCACACAATGGGTGATGCGGTTGGTGTTATTAATGCTACAAGTTGAGTCAGAGACATTTCAGTTGTGTGAGGCTGTTCACTTGTGGTTATTATTATCGAGGGTAATAATAATGTTATTGTGCTTGTTTCCGTAGAAATGTCACGTATTACTATTGTCTTTGTGACTATGAAAAAAATTTAGCTATTACCATCATTAATAACACTTATAGAAAATATCAGATTACGTTTGATTCGTCGAATGAACGTTAGCAGTTAGTCTCACAGAGTACAGATTGTCCGCCCTTGAAGAGCGTAAAGTACACTACTTATATAGACATATGCTTTCTCAGCAATTCTGTATTTAAATATGTAAAGGATTCGAAATTTCCATCATGAGTCACAGGATTTTCATGCGCAAGAGTGTCTCTTTACGAGTAATGCAAATTAGTCGACTCAACATCGTGGGAATACTAACGTTAAGACGTTGCTTTGAACTGCAGAGTACTCTTGTAGCCGATTGTTCATATCTTCCAGAATTACTTACGGTTGCATGCTGAAAAATGTAATATCATTAGAAAGATGAAGATTGATAAGTTTGAATACATTGCTGACCAATGTGCAATGATGTAATTATTTATGATATTAAACTGATAATTTAAACTATTTTGTATCAA
>CAJNOQ010002801.1:0-22610 GCA_905250885.1 Didymodactylos carnosus | reverse complement strand
ATACTCTTCTTTATTCAGCAGATGTTATTAAAGAGCAGATAAATAGTTAGGTCTATTTGAATACCTATAAGTCTTGAAACAAAATAGAAAATATCAACAACAACAAGAACTAAGGGATTTTTTAATAAAAAATGACTTGTTAGAAAACATGAAATATTTTAAAATATGATATGATTAATGATGATACAATGAGAATAAGGCTTTATTGCACACGTCATGACTGGATTTGATCTAACACAAACATTTTTTAAAAATTTAATTCCATTAAATTCTTCATTACTAATATTCTTTATCTTTTTCCTTTTAACTGTTCTCATAAATATTTCTGAATAATTATGCAATTTTCGACAAATGGTAGAAAATACATGAAGATGACAATGCGCTTGGATTTTACACGATGTAAAACTTTAGCCCTTGAGACGATCTGATGAAGAAGACTTATTATGGAAAGTCTATTTACACATGAAATGCAGGGAAAATCTTTAAGAACCCCTCTCGAAATTATCTCCAAGGTGCACAGTACATCCGATCCTGGCGAAATCTTCCATAAATGTTAGGCACAATGAGTTACAGAAACGAAGAAAATATTTTCTCTTTAAGTCTTACGGTTCAGGAGTTTTTCCGTGATCAAGGTTCAAAAAGGACTCTGAAGTGCGTCCCCAGATTTTTTAATATACTTCAAGCTGGGGAGTTCAGGTTTGTTTTATATTAAACTACACCATTTGCAAATACAAATCATTTTACATTAAAATATCGAAGAAAATCATTAACAGGTCATCCATTCAGGCTGTCCGATCGTAGGTAACAAGCAAAAGGGAACATTACAGGACACTGGAATTGCAAAACTTTCCAGCATTTGATTGTGAAAGTGCATAGTCAATGCATGATCGACTATAGTTGACGACTTTTGCACATGAACTTTATAATCAGTTTTCAGATACATTCGTCCGCGTTTTACATCATCAACGAGTTTTTTTTTGAATCACTATCCAATGATAGATCATTCATCATGTCAATAAGATTATCATATGCCAGACTAGCGTTAGCTGCAAAATAGTTCACTCCTTGTAAACTGTGTCTTGTGGACGCTTTACACGAATTTAGTAATGATAAAAGACTTGTACGACCACGTGGAAGAAAACCCGGATTATTTTCAGCAACGTACTCAAAATATTGATCAACAAGTCTCGAAGGTATCATATTTCTGATTGTATTTGGAACGTAAAGTTCAACACCAGTCGAAAGACGTAGACACTGTTCGACAAAAGGCAGATCAGTACAACTATGTCGTGATAAGACAAAGTCTATAAAATGTTCCACCTGAAAATCACTAAATCTTGCCAAAGTCGATGAAGCACGTTCAACCTGACGTCCAGTTCCGTATTCTAAAGCATGACGTCTTGCTGCTGTGAAACGATATAGAGTTAATCCAGGTAAAAACGATTGTATAAGTTTATAGCTTATTTTCGGTGCGACAATCGATAAAATCTCTCTGCGTGTGATCCACTTCTCTGAGTTTTTTTAAGCATCACTTATACCATCCATTACTGCCAGGAATCTCCCATCTATCAAACAGGATTTCGAATCGTTTTTTGTATCGAATAGATCACGTTTGATATCAGTAATATCATTGGAAGCAAGAAATAAAAGTACAGTTTTAATAACATATCGAGCAGTAGACAGAAACGGATTTTTCGATTTTTTAGTTAAATTATTATAGTTCAGTGTAGACCAAATTTCTCTATCATTGCTAGATACTTGTAGAAATGTTAACAGAGCAGTTTTCTGCTCTTTATATCGACCACGATCAACGCCTTCGTCTTCTTCGCCTCGTCTTAATATCAGTAAACCCGGCTCCGACCGGTACTCATCATCCTTCTCACTTTCACTAGATTCATCAATGAATGGTATGATTCCTTTCATCGTTTAGCACACTCTCTACAAATCCACTCGCCATAGGAACTGTGTACTTCGGGATAATCCCCACGAATTAATAGAGCAAGACGTAAATCAGTTTTACGAAGTTCACTCTTACCCGCTTAAATTTTCGTAGGATCTTTAATATTTGTATGTGGTAATGCTGAAGCAGACGGATCCAAAGAATTGTGAGCAGTTGATACACACGTATAACATCTTTTATTCTTCTTCGGATCGAATGACGTTATTAGTTTATCGAAATGCGATGCACAAATACACATGCTATTATAATCTAATTTAGGTGTAACTCGTATGTCACAACGATGCAAGACCGACTTCAGTACCGTGGAGCTGTCAGGAAAGTTAAAGTTTTTCCACCAGTGCTCCAAAACATTAACATCCGATAGATCATAGTAAGCTTCCTTTTTTGCCAATATATGATCGTGGTAAAGACATCGACGTCCATTGGATGCCATTTTTTTGACAGCCTTTTTCCAGTAGAAGAATACTAGCAAGTATTTTTTTATTTTTCACAAAATATATTGACTCGAGTGTACTGTCCTTGGAAATCGAACAAGTTTGAATACAGAATAGGAAGAAAGAAAAAAGACGTATGGTATTACTGATATTTTGATATTCATCATGCACAGAATAGGAAAGATAACAACGTCAAAATAACACTATATGAAATATTCATTTCATTTATTTTTCAGAAAGGAACACGCAGTGTTCTACATAAATCAGGCTCCAAAAAAAATAAGGAGTATTGTACGTCCTGTTAGACGGACTGATTTTATTTGGTAACTTGAAAAACGGCAATCAGAGGGCCCATAAGCCACCGGCATGAGTTTCACACTCATAACCTATGTGGAATGCCTTGTACTGTCATCAGGATACTTGATTAATATAAAAAGTGTGGTTTTTTTCAAGAAAGATTGATTTTAAAAAAATGATAGTATAATTACTCTGATGGTAATAATTGCAAGCAATTTTTCAATATGTTCGCGAGGTCGTGAGCTCATTTTGTAGAGAATTGCACGCTCTACAAAACGCACTAACTTACATTTTGCGAAAAATCTACTGAACGGAGAAAAATCCAGTTTATCGAAAACATTTTGTGTTTAAAACTACTAATTTTTCAAATGGTAGGCTTCCGAAAAATCCAGTTTCCGTTCGCACACATGATTTTGTTCATTTTTTGACGGACTTTCGAATGAGATGTTGTTCGAATAGAACGGATAAAATTTGATAACGTTATAAGCAAAATATCACGGAGGTCACTTTTTTGAAAATCTTCGATACACCTAATTTTGTAAATTCTATAACTCGGCGAAATCAAGTTCAAACGACCGAAAAATGTTTTCATAACCCCAGTTTTGATCATAGAATCCAAAAATAGGAAAAAAACTATAGGTCAAATTTTCACTTGACAGACTTTTGTCACTATGGTTGATGTGGTGGCGAAACGTTTCTTAAGGAAATTAGATCGATAGAATTTTTTACGGGCTATTTGCTCATGTATTTGGTTCCAGTTAAAAGTAATTATTTTTTGAGAATAATGTGTGTCTAACTCGGTAAATCCACTTTTGGGCCACCTTGTAGCAGAGGAAACCATGGCGTTGTTATTTCAACTGTGCAAGTCCAATAAATAAGGAGATCCATAACAGCTGATTTGTACTACTATTATGATCAAGTATTGCCTTGTTTTTCGATTGTTGCTCTTTTCTAACTAGAACATTAAAATCATGCCATTGCTGTGCTTTTTCTTCATATTGTTTATGCATTTTGCATATTGTTGTATCATTTGTAATCAGTATATCATAAATACATTGATCGGGATTTTGAGATGATAGAGAACAGGTTTGTTAGGCCATTGTCAGATGTGATGTGTTTTGATACTGTTGAAATAGTGACTGTTTAAACGTAGGTCGATATCAAAGATTTTGATGTTGTTCATATGTGTCGACATAGTAAAATAATGTTTCATTTTTATTCAACCGCCATGTTTCACCGAACACAAATTGCGCTTGTCCATTATCATCAGTTGTTATTATAAATGTTGAACCATTCCTATATGTAAAAGTCGTTATATTACCGAGTAGACCGTGACCTTGACCAGTTGTCTCTGGTGTTAGTAGTGATATGACGTTCAGGGAATCGTGCTGTTCACGGAGTTGTATAACAAACATAGCACTGTTGGTTAGGTATGTTACAAACCCAAACCCAAGCGACTTGGGTGTATTGGGTTTGGGTTTGGGTACCCAAGTCTAAGACTTGGGTTTGGGTATTGGGTACCCAAGTCTCGGACTTGGGTTTGGGTCAGTTGCCAAAGTACATTAATATTCTTCTTCAATGAAACTTAGCAGTAGTACCTTACGCTCTTCTGCCATACTATTCATTTATCTTTTTCTCTTCATCGTCGCTGTTTTCGCTTTCAAAACTTCAGTTTTTTTCTTTAGTTTTCCCTATTCTTTTACATCATTTTTTATAGTGTACGCCGATCATTTGTTAACATATTTGTGGCATGTTATCAGTGCTTATTTTTTTAGTATTTTTCTCTGTTTCAAGGATCAGGATGATATGAACAAGATAAGTAGAATAAAACATTCAACTGTTGGATATTTGAACTAATCCAAAATGAGCTCTTATCGTTAGCGTTAGGCATTATATGTGCCCACAGGCCGAAATAAACATCTTACATCCTGTTTTCTCAAAAAGCCACAACAAAAGAAGGTATCTCAGTTAAAAGGAGTCTTTTAATAACCCAAGTCTGACCCAATATCCAAAACCAAGTCTCAGACTTGGGTACCCAATCCCAAACCCAAGTCCAGACTTGGGTTTGGGTTTGTAACATACCTACAAATGAGTTTCCAGACTTCTAGAGCCATCTCATACAAGATAAGTGCATTATGCAAGGGAAAAACATAACACTTGTGGATGTTTATTTTTGTTTTAATTTTATTACGTAATTGACCCAACGTGTATTATTATTCGGATTCAGAAAGAAATGGATAAAAAAACTTCCAAAACTACAGTATTCTTCCCAACTGTTCAGCTTTCTTTCAACAAAAGATAAAATGTGAGTGTTGATGTTGGAGTGCTGGAAGATGCTACAAAGTTTGTCCCAAGATGTTTTTAGCTATGAAAAAGTTATACTCAGTCTTTTACTCCCTTTACTTTCCCGCGGAATTGATGACCCTTTAGAATGGAAATACTTTTTATCAGTTTTTTTATGACTTACTTATATTCACTAGAACCGCCATTAAGCGAGTTTTAAAAGTACGGATCGCCTTTTTCTTTTATTTTGCTTTATCACTAAGAGAATACATTTTTTCTAAATCAGGAGCGAAAAATCGGAATTCTATCTGTAATTCTCTGTTTTCTGAACTAGACCTCACTTGTTATACAATAAAAATATCATATTCGGCGTCAGCACCGAAAACTGAGTCGAATGATGTATGTTTCGAAATTTTTCGTTGATTTTTCGTTTTTGATGAAAATCTCAGTAACTTTCAGGTTAGAATAAAAAAAAGTACATCATTCGACTCAGTTTTCGGTGCTGACACCGAATTAGAAATTCCGTTATTCTATTTATAAGAAGGTGGAACACTTTTTCCTTACGGGGAACATCAGCTATAATGTTACCATACATTCACCTGCTAAAGGAATATCAGTATGTTTCAGATCGTCAATATTGCCGATACCCATGAAGGCCACTGGAACGAAGAAATTTAATTTATTAACTACCAATTTGCCAAAGGCTTCAAGTTGAAGCCTTTGGCAAATTGGCAAATTCAGTAAAGCGCTGTGTTAGATATGACACAAACGCATCGGTATCCATGTCCAGACTGAGGTTGATCTTGTCCTTTGCCGCAATGGATGGCCTAATAGATACAGATGGATGGCCCAAAAAACACCATCAACAAAGATAACAGACAGACCCGCCTAGAATCTGTTCAACGGTGAGCGGCACATACGATCACACAGGATTTTAATAGTGCAGGATCTGACCTAGTGAACAAATTAACCTTTCTCTGCTTTCGGTGAGACGTAAATATTCATTACATTACAACCATTCATTATATTGTATCCTTAAAAATCGTTTTCCCTATCAAACCTTCTATAGTTATTGTGTAAAATAGAAACAGCTTTCTCTCTCTAACAAAAGTTTTTTCTGTAAAAGCATCGTTCGTACCAGCAACTTGGACCAATGGTAATATTTGGAAGAGCAAGTGCACGAAGCAGTTAGATTTAAATAATTAAGAGCTCTCGATGAATATTTAAACGTTTCTTTTTTATTTATTCAAGAAAATGTGAACTACTTTATATGTGCGGGAAAACCAGGCAAGACAATCAGAGTAAATCTGTTATTTTCGTTGAGTGATTATTTTATTCGTGTTTAATGTTGTTACACGTAGGAAGAATATTTTTTTTGCGTAGTGATTTGAGTAGTTCTTTGAGCATAATGTCTTCATGACTCTCAGGTCCTTTGTCCTGATCATTTCTATTCATATTAATTGTTTCCTCTATATCTTTACTTTTATTTACTCACGTCTTTTTTGTCAGATTTTGGACTGCATGACTCTTTCCATGTATCCGTGCGCGCGCCTAGTTTCTAAACACTCGAGTCTTGTCCATATATAGCAAATCAGCAATTTTACAAGGGATATCGGAGTTTCATTAAAAAAACTTTCGTTAAAAGGAATTAAAATTTTTAATTTTCATTAAAATTTTTAATGAAATTCTTGTGCCATAAAAAAACTCTAGGCTACAGTCATTTTTAAGAAGACATTTTAATAAAAGTTCTGGTACTTTCATTAAAAAAACGTTTTAATGAACGGTTTTTTAATAAGCGTCACCCAATCCTTCTACACAATGTTGATAATAAATGAATAAATGGCTTAACATAAGAAAACAAAAAATAAAGAGTTGTACACCAGTGTTCGTAAATGTTCAATTTGTTGACATGATTTATTCCACCCAATGTGATATGATACTCATTATAGGAATGCTTCATACAAATTAGATGAGATTGCATTTTCTGATGAGTATTTCAACGATAGACACTAACCAATAGATTCATTTCAAGCAAAAATTCCTTATCCCAAACAAATTTTTGCTATTAACACCATGTTCAACTTCAAATGTCTATTTGCTCTTCCACAGGGTCTTAAATCTATAGGCCCTTGACCAGTGAGATGATGTATAAATATTTTCGAATGACTATTGTGTTATTATTAGATCTATATTAGACAATCATACAATTTTTTTCTACATTTTCAATTTATACACACAAAACATTAGAAACATCATGCTGAGCATACCTGACAACACTATTTTTATTATTGTTAACTTTTTTAATTGTGAAACGATTTTATAAAGCATTTAGAAATTTTTCGGTTTCGTTAAACATCTTGTATAAAAAATCTTAATTTGCACAATGACTGCAATAGATGATGATTTTGAATCGATCACACGATGCTTTGATGCAAATGCACTACTTCATTGTCCAATATGTAAAAAAGATTTTAATGATCCACGAATACTGTGTTCAAACGGGCACACTTTTTGCCACCATTGTATTGAAGTAAGTTATGCATAAAGTTTTAACCATGCGTGTACAAAACTGTTCATATTATTCTCACAGGATTCACTACAAGATGATGGTCTAATCGAATGTCCGGTATGCCACGACACAAAACGTTTAGCTAGCGTCCATGATGTGTCTCAATTACCAAAAAATCATACTGTACTAACATTGAAAAATGCTGAACATCATCGTTTAGCTCAATTGGGAATATGCGAATTATGTAATAAAAAGATGTCCTATGGTCGATGTTATCACTGTAGAAAACTAGCTTGTTTTAAATGTATGCATGAGCATGAACAAATAATTGAGCATGAACAAGAAAAAGAATACAATGAACTAGTACATTTAAAAGAACACATTCTTAACAAAATAGATCACTTTGAAAAAAGTTTTGAGGAATCGAAAAATAACGTGAAACAATTGGTACATCAAGATGCTGAAAAACAAGTGAAAGAGTTGAAAGGTTTGAAGCTATGAAAAACAAAAATTTTCATATATATTATACATGTATTTTAGAACGGGAACAAGCACTCAATGCACAAATCGATGATTTATATCAGAACCATTCGACATCGTCACATCAAAAATTACAAAAGTTAAAACATGAAGTAGAAAAAGATTCTCACGAGTTAGATAAGGTTTGTGGTTATTAAGACTATTTATATGTATTTCATACGTTCTAGTGACATACATTTAAGATTGATCTCAAAAAATGGAATTCAACTGATCGGTACCGCTTAACAAAACATTGGAATGATATACAACGTCAATTAGATGTTCAACATGTTGAATTTACATATAAACCGTTGGCAACAGTTAATAACAGATTGGGCGAAATACATTTTAAACAAAATCAAGACATGATAACAACACAAGCACGTACACCGCATCAATTAGTCCGAATTAATCCTAATGTTTTTAATAGCAGAGGTGAAAGTGATAGAGATCAACTGTCAAGAGAAACAGCTAGTCTATTTCTACATCGTGAAGGACTAATTAATAATGGACCATCAGAGAATTCATCATTGGTAGCAGGGGGAAAATGGAATACAGTAAGTATTATTTTTTTGCAGCACAAACATAATCATTATATTTCACAGTTACATGATGCTTGCATATATCATTATGCTGGTATACAGACACTGAGGCGCCGACATTTGGTCGCCGATACTAGGACGCAACGACAGTAGAGCGCGAACGACATTTGGGCTTCAAAGGCAAGGGTGAGGATCGATGAAGATTAAGCAAACAGTGTTTACAATTGGATGTGATTTGAGAAATAATATAGAAAAAGCTCTCACACCGTACCAAGTTTGTTTAGAAGAAAATTTTATTGTTATGCATCATACCTTTAACATATGCAGTCTTACTGAATGCGTATGTCGTACATGCGCCCAAATGTTGTTCGCGCCCTACCATCGCACGCGCTCCAATGACAGCGCCATAGTGTTGCGCGCCTAAGCGTCTGGTAATCCATTATGCTGCGTTACAGTGAACCTCAGTTTCTCTCCTTCTCTGTTGTGAAAAAAATGTGATTTTGAATGTGCCATGCCATAGGACACACTTGAAATGGTATGACAGCAACCCCTAGAGAAAATTCTGCGCTCTTTCTGTCTATGTCCTACTACGATCTTATGCGATCTTAACGTTAGGATTGTAATCAGGAATAAGTAGGAAGTGTACGGAATTTTTTCGGAGAATGAATCATTGCATTTTCTTGTTAGAATCCTATTCAAATTCTAACAGAATCGTAGCAAATCCTACGGCTTTCGGATATCTGGAGTTTTATTAGGATGCAATAGGATCTTGCTGGGATCCTACTTAAGAGTAAACGAATTCCTAAAAGGATCGTGGTAGGATTTCTCTAAAATCCTGTCACGAAATGTATAGGTTTCTTGTTAGGAACGTATCGTGCAGGTAGACATTTCTGTAAATGTCATACACGATGGTTGAAAATAAGAGTGCCATTATTGTAGAAAAAAAAGAGCGACACTTTAAAACGTATGAAAAATGTTTCATATGGAAAAACCAACAATCGTCAAATTTAGCCATCTCATATTCAGAAGTACTTTTTCTTCGTTTGATGGTGCTATGAGCTATTGAAGAAGTAATATCCTTTATGAGAGTTTATTCGAATTCAGATGAGTGGTCGTGAATCAAAAACCAGTACAATGAAACGAATGGTTGTGACCGAACGAGGTACACCTGGTTTACAATTATTTCCACATGATACAGAAGGTGGTTATCGTGGTCAAGGTTATTCCGTTAAATTCAGTACAAAACTGGATGGTGGTGGTACCGGTGGTGGTTCTCGAAGTCGTTCAAGAATTGATGACCATCTAGTTGATGTCGAACAAGAAGGAAATGAATATGCGGTTAGAAAAGTAGTTAGAACACATAATACTACTAGTCATGGTACACATTCAAATCATACAGATCATTCAACTAATTTTCAAGACGATATTCCATTGACACCTCGTATGCCGGTAACACAAATTAATTTACATGAATACAGTAAAAAAGCGTCACATGTAATAAACGGTGTTAACGAATCAGATAAATTTTCAGCACCAAAGGCGATTGTTGTAACTGATACGGATCAACTAATTATTGCTGGTATGTTGTATATTCTGTACTACCTTCAATCTGAAACATTAATTTTATTCTAGACACAAAAAAACATCGTCTTATCGTATTTGATTTGATAATGAAGTCAGTACGAGTAATAAAAGGTTTCTTATTTCCAGATGGTTTATGTTTAGCTGGTGAACAATATGTTATCATAACTGATAGACATCGTGTATCAAAATATGACTGGTATAATGGAAAATTATTGAGTTCCATTGGAAGTAAGAAAGAAGGTTGTACAAATACTTCATTTTCTTGGCCAAAAGGTGTAGCCATCGATAATAATTCAATTTTTGTATGCGATTCATATAATTCAAGAATGGTTGCATTAACTCATCAAATGCATTATCAATCGGCATGGACAGTAATGAGAGGTATGGACTTTCTTACTATGAAAATTCTTAATGAAATTTGAGTTTTGGTAGTTTCTTCAACAGCCACTAAATTAGTAATTCTTCGTCTACACAGTTGTTGTCCTTAGTGGTTATGTTGTTCGTCATGTACTTCAAAGACACTATCGTATAATAATCTTGGACAAGTTAAGTATATCTTAGTGCCTCGAATCATCCATCCGATAGCTCATTCACTACATTGTGATGTTAATATAGCTTCTTCCTTTCTGGAGGGAGTGAGTACGTGCTTATAAGCACGTACACACTCACTATAGTGAGTGTGAATGGGAAGCTTAAACAATTGAGCGAAAGAACTGTGCGCTAAACTAGTCTTCTGATCAGAGCTGCAGCTGATGGCTAATAACGGCATGGGTGACCATGCCAGACGCTATCGGGTAGCGAAGATATCGGGATACAGAGGCTGATACTGTCAACACCCTACATCGCTAACGACAGTTCTACATGATCGACAGAAACGGTGTTTTACTAATGTACTGAGCCAAGCATTCAAATAGACGCGAGCCATTTTTATGCCGCTGCGATTATCACGGATTTTCAGTCAATAAAGTGCATTTTTTTTATAAATTTATAAAATGCCTTTTTTTAAATCTCAATAATAAAGTCTAAAATGATTTTGACCATGTCCCCTTCGTTGTGTAGTATTATGCTTTTTAACCGTTATAAGTAATACAAACTTAATATGGATCGATAAATTTAACGTTTAGGTTCCAAAAAATTAGATCCACAGTATATTTCGATTAGTAATGGTTTATTATATGTAACCGGTTGGCAACGGATAAAGCCAGAATCGTGTGCATACAATGCCGGATGTATTATTGTTTATGACGTCGATGGTACTCCGCAACGATACATCGATACGGATGCTCAATCATATTTAAATTTAAGTGTACCTGAAGGTATGTGGATGGATAAATTATTGTTCATAGTTTAACTTTTATAATTTGTTGCAGGTATTCTATGTGATAGTGCAAGTCAATTAATATTAGCAGATCGTTATACATCAAAAGTATTATGTATGAATTGTGAGAATGGACAAGTGATTAATTTTCATGGTGACAAAATGAAAGCACCACATTATGTTTGTTTTACGAATAATCAGTCAACAATGATTGTCTCGGATGTTGGAAATAACACTGTACAATTTTACGAAAAAAATATTTAATAATATTTACTGACTTTTATAGGTAGTTCAATATAATGTGTATGCAAAATAACATCAGTCACTTGTTGAATATTTGATTCTGAAATGGTCCTCATTACTTTTTCATATAAAATAGTGAACGTATCTTCTCAATTTCGTGACATAATATAAAAAATATAAAATGATTTATCATTTTTTAACACACAGGAGACGATATATTGGTATTTAAAATAGATAATGATGTGCACAGAACAATGGATTTAGTTTTGCAGTTTACTTCAAAGCTAAGTTCATATGTTCGAATCTCTATTCGTACAAAATTGATTTGGTGGTTTTTGATAGTTTTAGTTTAGAATACTATAATGGTATATTTTTCCGCTTCTATTCTGAAAGAATAAAGCCTATATCAGATAAATGATGTTTTTCACCGGTAGAAGTGATAAAAGAAAAGTGTTTATAGCATGTTTACTCACAATAGAGTGTGTCCATCATTTATTTTCCATTCATTTAAACTTCACTTTGTTGCTGAATAAGAACAATGGAGGAGACATAAAATCGGATTGATAGCGATTTGAGATTTATAACTCAAGTAAGAATTACAGTAAAAACGTGATAAATGAACTAGAGGGTTTTTATCCCATAGTACTCTATGATGGCGATTAACGGATAGGTCCAAAGTTTCTGGACAAATTCTGTGGCTGTTTTTCTTCGACCTAAAAATGTTTGAAATGACTTTAACCTACTGTTCTAAAAACAGAATTCTATTGTGCTCAAATCTATGTTAACAAATTTGTATTACTTCTCTATGAGAAGGATGAAAGATTAGAAAATTCTCTTTTTAAGGCGGAAAAAACTGATTCACTTAAATAACTGAAAGCACGAAAGAATAGTGGACGATAAACATTTTACTGAATCCTATTTTTCATGTAACAGCTGTTCCAGAGAAAACTGCCGATTTTTTGCCATAAGTTTTTCTCAAGCTAACCTTACTTAAAAAAGTTTCGTTATGATACCAAAAGATAGGAGATTTTGTGTAGATTTTATCTTTATGTTCTTTTCAAAATAAGCATTTGCCTAGTTTTTGTAGCAGTGCTGGATGCCGCAAAAAGTTGAATTAGTCAGTGCTTGGTTAGATTGAAATGCGATTTTTACCTGTTTAATACTTGCATTGCACAATCCAAAGATCAAACTGAAAAGTGTATTAATTTTAAGTTTTCTATCGTAAAATGAGACTTTTGGGCAGTGTGTTGTAATAATGGACATTATCTAAAATATATGCAGTTTTACGAAATATTCTTGAAATTGACGATTCAAAAAAATAATTTTTCAGAAAAGTCATACTTTTGAGAAGACTTTGAACAAAAGTGCCACCACATTGGTCCGCGGTATTTCGTCTAAAGTTTCGACTTTTACCAGCAGACACAAACAGTTATGTAAGACCACATACACTATCAAAAAAAGAATTCCCTATTGGTTGGTCTTGGTGGAAAATATCGAAAGGAAAAATGTCGAAAAGGAAAATGTCGATAAAAAAAGAGCAAAACGTCGAAGAGGAAAATGTAGAAGAACAAAATGCCGAAAAGGCAAACGTCGAAAGCAGATAATGGAAGAAGGAAAGTATCGAAAGGATAACGCCGAAAAGGAGGAGATTTCTGTAGTAAAGTAAAGTCTGATGAAGTTCAGTATGGCTGCTACGATGAACGCCTCACCCTCACCTCACCCCCACGTTCAGTGATTTTCAAAGGAATAGAAAGAAATCTCGTTCTTTTCGGCATTTTCCTTTCGATACTTTCCTTCTTCCATTATCCGCTTTCGACATTTGGCTTTTGGCATTTTGCTCTTCTACATTTTCCTCTACGACGTTTTGCTATTTTTTTATCGACATTTTCCTTTTCGACATTTTTCCTTTCGACGTTTTCCGTCAACCCCTATTGGTTTACCACTAAAATCAAATTTCTGAACTAAACTTAACTAAAGGATACCTAGTTTTTCTTCTTTTAGTAGTTTTATCAATTGTGATTCATAAACTTAGACACGTTAAGTTCATAAGCAGCTATGTTTTTTGAGATTTCAAAAGTGTATCGATATAGTTGTAGTTAGTTAGTAGTTAGTTTCTCAACAAGTTTTTTTCTATTATCTAAAAATGTTTGAAAAGAATGCAAACCAGTGTTCTAGAATTAGAATTCTATATCCTTCTCAAATCTATGAATCTATGTTCAAATTTTTTTATTGTTTCTCTATGAGAAGGATGATAGGCCTGAAAAAATTCTTAATATTTTTTTAGTTTGGTAACAGTGACTGAATATGTAATGCAAATGATTTTTTGTTTTCTATGTCATTTTGACATTAATGACATGAATTCAAATCTTATTAAACTCAAAAACTGTCTAAATATATTGTGTTACAAAAAAGAAGCACTTTTTCGAAAAATCGACTTTTTCCTTATTTCATGTGTTTACGTTGATTATTTTTAATGGTTGGTCTAGATTAAACTGCCGTCTTTTGTCCTAAGTTAAAGCTACTTAAAAAGTTGTGATACTGAAAGATAGGAGATTTTGTGTAGATTTATTCTTGTGTTCCTTTCAAAATAAGCATTTGCCTAGCTTTTGTAGTAGTACTGAATACCGCAAAAAGATGAGTTGTTCAAACGTAAACTCAGAAAATTTTCAAACTGATTTTTTAACTGGTTAAGTTTAGTTCAGAAATTTGATTTTAGTGGTAAACTAATAGGGAATTCTTTTTTTGATAGTGTATGTGGTCTTACATAATTGTTTGTGTCTGCTGGTAAAAGTCGAAACTTTAGACGAAATACCGCGGACCAATGTGGTGGCACTTTTGTTCAAAGTCTTCTCAAAAGTATGACTTTTCTGAAAAATTATTTTTTTGAATCGTCGATTTCAAGAATATTTCGTAAAACTGCATATATTTATGTGCAAAGTGCACATAATCTGCAGGTTTTTTGACCTAGAGGAAGGAAAGATCTTTTCCCTTTTGATCTACTTTAACAGCAACGAAGTTGCAAATTCTCAGATTTTGCATACGAATTGTTTGCGAAGTGCAAACAGCAAGCAATCTGCAGATTTTTAACATAGGAATAAAAGGTTTTTGAGTTTTGATAGTCAGCATAGCTCTAATCTGGTATAATAATCTGGTCAACACGCTTTCTGCGAATTCACGAAGTGCATTTGCGAGTTAGCTGACTCCTCAACCAGTTGTGTTTTCAAATTCGTAAAACACTGAGAATTTTCAGCAACATCTAATTTTGCAATTCCTGCTATTCGTCCACGCGCAGGAAGGCGCATTTACGAATTGTCTAATTCTATCATACACTCCGCATTTGCGAATCCTTCGACCATGAAATTAGTGAGTAGTATAAAAGTTGGATCTAGCAATGTGCATTTACGAAATTCATAAAATGGTCTCAGTTCGTAAAATGCCCTTACAGTGTGCATTTACGAACTGAATGAATTAAACGAAGTGAAGTGTTTCATTTTTATGGTATAAAAATTTCAAATCAACAGTTTGCACGGTGCGAAGTGCATTTCGTATCTGAGCGCCTTGGCCACACAACTGAATTCCACTGGATTTTAATTTCCACTGTAACATCTATCAATCTTTATTTTGCATGTGATTTTTCTCATGGTGATGCAAGACATACATCGAAAGCTCGAAAATCAGTTAACAATAACTTAGATTTTGTATAAAAATTTCTTTATGTTTTTAGCTCTCATCTCAGTCAATACAAACATTCAGCAACACTATAGCAGCAATACGTAATTCACTCTTTTTGTAAACTCGGTTACAGGTCAGTTAATTTCTCTCTGTTTAAATACAATTTGTAAAAAAAAGTCACTTTCTATTCGAAAGTATCTTTTCATGTTTGTGTAATGACGAGTACATGAGTATCATTTCCGTTTGATTGACCGACATTTGAGCACAAAACATTTGGACCCCGACATTTAAGCCCCGACATTTGAGCACGCCGACATTTGAGCACGCCGACATTTGAGCACAACGACATTTGAACACCACGACATTTGGGCACAAAAAGCTTTCGGTTTATTTGCGATTCGAATATTATTTATTTCCGTTGGATACAATAAGTTTAATGAGGAATGCTAATAAATTTTTGTGCATATTTTTCTACGATGCTGTTTGACGATATTAATGAATACTAATTTATTAACATCGTAAATATTCTAAACTGTTGATTAAATCATTTAGTTTAATTAAACTTTTTAATTTGTTAACTTAAACTTGTATATATAATATTGCTCTGTATTATACATTTCACTTTTCTACATTTGCTCACTATTAAACATGTCTCAACAAACTATTACTATGATAAAACCTTCTCGTGGTGCTGATCAAATGTTACTTGATGGATATAAGTATCGTTTAGATCGAAACAAATGGCGTTGTACAATCAGTAAGTGTCCCGATCGTTTAAATTCCGTTAATGGTGTTCATAATATCAGTATTGATCATAATCACGCACCAGATCCTGATAAGATTACTGCTGCAATATTTAAATCAACTATTAGAGATATAACTCCAGATGATATCAGTTCACTTCCATCATATCAAGCGTCACAACGTACAATCGAAAGACGTCGTAAAAAAGCGGATCATCCATTACCAACACCACAACAGCTGAGTGATATTCATTTTCCGCAAGAACTTACTCTTACAACAACAAATGAACGCTTTTTATTATGTGATATTAATCATCATCAACACAGAATTATTATATTTGCATCGGACAAAGACCTTGAACGTTTATCGAATTCAGAAAGATGGCATTGTGATGGCACGTTTAAAATTGCACCTCAATTATTTCATCAGATGTATACAATTCATGGAATAATTAAAAACAAAAGTGTACCGTTAGTTTATGCATTCTTAAGCGGAAAATCACAACAATTATATGAAGAAATGTTTAACGAAATTATTAATAATATTACCAAAGAGCCAAAATTTGTTACTATTGATTTTGAAACTGCAGTAGCCAATGCTCTTAAAGCAACATTTCAAAATGTCACTGTTTTTGGGTGTTTTTTTCATTATAAACAAGCAGCATGGCGTAAAATTATGCAACTTCGATTAACATGCTCTTTCTTGTAGTATCCCATACCGATGAGAACTTTACAAAAAAGAATGTTGTTAGGTCGAATTGTAGAATCGAGAAACGATCATTTATTGTCACTTCAATATTTTCCTTGAAAGTCGATCGAATATCAATCGTTCAGAGAAGAACACACGTATCACCTTTGATTTAGCTGTAATTTGTTTGATGAAACTGCACGAACACCATGCGTCTCATGAGTAGAACGATGAAAAGAAAAGTAGCTGTCTGTGTTCATTATCACCATATTGGATTCGATATGGTGTGAATTCGGATAGATGTATAATATCCATTGTTCATCAGACCACTCTACCGCCGAGAGCCATGTTGTAATTATTTATCGAAAAATGGTCAAAGATTCGCCTTTCTGGTTCACATTTAGCGGAAAGGTGGAAATCGTACATTTGGATAATGGCAGAGATAAACTGCTTTTCTTTCTACTAACACAAATCAATCTGACTCTCTCAACACTGACAAACTAAGTCCGTCAGAGTCACCAATTCTGACGAATGTACCCCTTGACATTGATACGGCCACTTCTCTGTTCTTTTTAAAGTTCTTTTCAAATAGTTTTCATGTTCCTTTTTCCTCTCTCTCTTTCTCCCGATGCCTGGGCACTCTATACTCCTCACACTAATTTCAATACTGTAGAGAAGAAATCGAAAAAATCGGTCATTAACATAGGCGATGGTTGTATTTTTCACGACTTACAGCAGGTTGCTGTTTTTCATTCAAGTAAATTGTGATATTTCTTACACTATTTGGCAGCGTTTTCTGTAGGGAACAAAACTGCGACGCTCTATTAGTGACGAAAAATTGGCCCATCTGCTTAAAACATGACGAAAATAATCGATCCGGTAAAGTGGCATTTGGATCCTCTGTATATTATTATTTGATGAGTGTATTAGATATAATTCCCAGCTATTAACTTACAGTAGCCATGTACATAGCAGACGAATCGATAGACTAATGATGGATGAATTGAGAACTTTTTCCACGCAACGGAGGATATGATTAGTGCATAAATTTCTGGTTGTTGTTGCTTCTAGCTATTCATTAGTGTTGGAACCGCTCAATTGTGATAGTATCGATGGCGTCCAACGGAGGGAAACATATCATGCTATCATATAACCACAAAAGTAAAAGTACCGTTAGCACAGTTTACAATATTCTGAGAGCCGAGAATATTCCAGTTTGGTTCGATGACCGAGACATGGACGATAATATGTACGACAGGTATAGACCTTAGCATGACAGTTCTTTTTCTAACTCTTTCATTGTGTTGTTTTGATGCTTAGTATGGCTGAAGCGGTAGAAAACGCTTCAATCGTCTGTTGTTTTATGACACCAGAATACGAGAATTCTCCGAATTGTAAACTCGAATTACAGCATGCACAAAAACGCCTCAAACGCATCATCCCTTGTATGGTTAGTGACAGAAAAGCGTGGAAGCCGTCCCCATCGAAATGGTTGGACTTAATTACCGGCTCGATACTACACATTGACTTCTCCGATACTTCTGAAGCAAATATACGTACGAGAGTGAATGAACTTATTAATAGAATAAAAAGTCAACCTCCACCTCCAGCAACAGAATCAAGTAAATTATTTGAAGTGATTAGAGACGGATATATACGAAACAGCCATATTCAACGTATCATGAATGAAGAAAGATGTTTCCCTATTGAACAAAGTTACATCAATTTGGCTATGGTAGAAGCCAAAGAACAACAAGAAAAAGAGAAGAAGCTAGAGCAACAAGAAAAAGAGAAGCATCATCAGCCACAGTACAGTAACGAGACCATCGGAACTTTTGAAGAGATTTACGGCACTAAGACCTCAACCGACGTCAAGGACATTTTCAAAAAATGCAAGGATCAGACAAAAAAGATACTCGTGCTTGGACGAGCTGGAATCGGAAAATCAACATTTTGTCGATACGTTACTTGCCGATGGGCAAAAGGGGAAATTTGGTCCGAATATGAACTGGTTGTTTTCATTCAGTTACGTGTGTTGACAGCCAGTCGTTATCCACCGGGTCCCAGCTATTCGCTCGTTGACCTCGTCAAAAAGGAATATTACACTAATCAAGCTATTTCAAAAAAAGAAGAAACAATTTTGAGAGCACCTCTTGATAAAAGCAAAGTTCTATGGCTACTGAACGGCTACGATGAAATTGCTCAAAACGTACCCACACATCTGGAAGATGTAATAGAACAACTAATTAATACTACACATCATATCTTGACGTCTCGACCATATGCGATCACCTTATCATACGATGTGAAAATGGAAATAACCGGATTCACAGATGACAATATTGCCAAGTACGTGGAGCAGTTCTTCGATCAGATCAAAGATACATTAACAGATGATTCCTCCCAAAGCCAGAAACTTTTGAACTTCTTAAAGTCGAACCCGAACATTTGGGGTGTTGCACATATCCCGGTGAATCTAGAATTGATTTGTAGTCTTTGGGGTGACACCGATTGGTCAAAAATGAAAACACTGACAGTAACAGCACTGTATGATAAACTTATAGAATGGCTATGTCGGCGGTACTTGACAAAAGAAAATAGCAAATATGGACGTATCACAAAAAAAGCAGTTTATGCGCGATGTCATAAGGAGTTAGAATTCTTAGAAAGCTTGGCTTTCAACGCAATAGAATGTAACACTATACTTTTGCAACCAACATTGCTCCAAACGACAGAAATCGAGACTGATTGCTCTTTAGACAATTATCCACAGTTACTCAATATAGGCATTCTCAAATCGTATGACCACAAGCCTACGGGCAGTCAAATTGAAGCAGAAAAGCAACATTATTTTGTTCATCTGAGTTTCCAAGAACATTTTGCAGCACGACACTTGGTTAAAACTCTCACGAGTACTAAAAGCCAGACAGCAATCCAATTCATAAAGAATAACAAATACAATCAACGTTTTGCGTTAGTTTTTATTTTTGCATCCGGTCTGCTCACACAATCCGAATACAAAGCATCTATGGATGCATTCTGGTCAGCTGTACAATCAGAGCCATTGGACCTAGTCGGTTTAAGACATATAAAAGTATTGCTTGAATGCATTGATGAGATCGGCGATCCGTTAAGCTTTCCTCAACGCGCGGAGTACCTACATTCTATAGCGCACTGGTTAAAAATCTGCGTCTCTGCGAACCACCTCATAATAGCTGATTATCTCATGCAATCGATGCACCGAACAACATCATTAATGAGTCACCCCATCATACAAAACACATTCATCAAACTTCTCGAAAGTCAAGACGAGCAGACGAAACTCCAAACATACATTACAATATCAAAAGTAACGCTATTAAACCCTCTACAGGGACTCTTATCTCTACTTCTCGCTGCACTCGGGGATGAGCATGACAATGTCAGAAATAGTGTGTGCAAAGCCCTCGGGAACGTAGGTAAAAAATCAGCAACTAATGAGGTGATCGATCGACTGGTAAATGCAATTGGGGATGAGAATCTCAGACATAGTGCGTGTGCAGCACTCGGGAACATGGGCGGAAAAGCAGCGACTAATGAGGTGATCGATCGACTGGTAAATACAATTGGGGATGTGTATGACGATGTCACATATAGTGCGTGTCTAGCACTCTGGAACATGGGTGAAAAAGCCGCGACTAATGAAGTGATCGATCGACTGGTAAATGCACTTGGGGATGAGGATCTCAGACATAGTGCGTGTGCAGCACTCGGGAACATGGGCGGAAAAGCAGCGACTAATGAGGTGATCGATCGACTGGTAAATACAATTGGGGATGTGTATGACGATGTCACATATAGTGCGTGTCTAGCACTCTGGAACATGGGTGAAAAAGCCGCGACTAATGAAGTGATCGATCGACTGGTAAATGCACTTGGGGATGAGGATCTCAGACATAGTGCGTGTGCAGCACTCGGGAACATGGGCGGAAAAGCAGCGACTAATGAGGTGATCGATCGACTGGTAAATACAATTGGGGATGTGTATGACGATGTCACACATAGTGCGTGTCTAGCACTCTGGAACATGGGTGAAAAAGCCGCGACTAATGAAGTGATCGATCGACTGGTAAATGCAATTGGGGATGAGGATAAGGATGCCAGAAATAGTGCTTGTGTAGCACTCGGAAACATGGGTGACAAGGCAGCGACTAATGAGGTGATCGATCGACTGGTAAATGCACTTGGGGATGAGAATCTCAGACATAGTGCGTGTGCAGCACTCGGGAACATGGGCGGAAAAGCAGCGACTAATGAGGTGATCGATCGACTGGTAAATACAATTGGGGATGTGTATGACGATGTCACATATAGTGCGTGTCTAGCACTCTGGAACATGGGTGAAAAAGCCGCGACTAATGAAGTGATCGATCGACTGGTAAATGCACTTGGGGATGAGGATCTCAGACATAGTGCGTGTCTAGCACTCTGGATCATGGGTGAAAAATCAGCAACTAATGAGGTGATCGATCGACTGGTAAATGCACTTCAGGATAAGAAGTGGCTTGTCAGATATGGTGCATGTAGAGCCCTCGGGAACATGGGTGAAAAAGCAGCGACTAATGAGGTGATCGATGGACTGGTAAATGCACTTGGGGATGAGGATCTCAGACATAGTGCGTGTGCAGCACTCGGAAACATGGGTGAAAAAGCCGCGACTAATGAGGTGATCGATCGACTGGTAAATGCACTTCAGGATAAGAAGTGGCTTGTCAGAAATAGTGCGTGTAATGCTCTCGGGGACATCGGTGAAAAAGCAGCGACTAATGAGGTGATCGATCGACTGGTAAATGCACTTGAGGATGAGGATAAGGATGTCAGAAATAGTGCGTGTCTAGCACTCGGGAACATGGGTAAAAAAGCAGCAACTAATGAGGTGATCGATCGACTGGTAAATGCACTTGAGGATGAGGATAAGGATGTCAGAAATAGTGCGTGTGACGCCCTCGGGAACATGGGTAAAAAAGCAGAAACTAACGAGGTGATCAGTCGACTGGTAAATGCACTTGGAGATGAGGATGAGGATGTCAGAAATACTGCGTGTGAAGTCCTGGGGAACATGAGTGAAAAAGCAGCGACTAATGAGGTGATCGATCGACTGGTAAATGCACTTGGAGATCCTTGTATTGACGATGAGCTAGCTGCGAGGGCTCTTGAGTGGGCCGTTTGTTCTTGGGATGGTATCAAACAATTAGACTCAAATGCGGTATCGAAATTATTCTCATGCATCCGGCGGAATTGTAAGGGTACTCTGAGAAGGGTGCCTCCAGCTCAATTCATCAAGGTGTTTTTGGAGACGGGAAATGATGCTTGGCTCGCTTTGGCTTTTCATGCTTCATTGCTTCAAGGAAGTGCGGTAACTGTGGTGGAGAACAATATTGTGATCTACGGTGGTAAAGAACCAGTTCAGCTTCATGTTTCGCGGCCAGAATTGTGTCGGAAGTTAGTTAACGCTTTTAGGAATCAGAGGAAAGAACTTGAAAAATCGTCTATTACAGTGTCAAAATCTGAAGGAAGAACGACAAAAACTATGTCGGTTTGCGCGGTTTTATAGGGACGCTCATCGATGTTTTAGCGGATGTTATCCTCCCATGGGAACGATTTGATCCTCGATACTGTGAGCTGTGTTTTTGTTTTATTTTTAAAAGTACTGCTAATTTCGCGCGTTAGTGGGGCACCCTGCTGCCTATCAGCATAGGTAATTGCGCTCTTCGAATCTCGTTTTTTGTATGGCATGTTTTGTCTGTTCTTTTTCTTTCTATCGGATCTCTGCGAAGCT
>CAJNOQ010002800.1:0-22616 GCA_905250885.1 Didymodactylos carnosus | reverse complement strand
AAAAATTAACTAATAAAAATATTCCTCCCTTTATATTTATTGTTTTGCTGTGAGAGGGATCGGCAAAGTGTATTCTTTTAGAACGAAATTCCTTCGAGACTTAATAGATCGATGTTACCGGTAGTCAACACCCGGCCGTAAAGGGTTAAGGGTACCTCTTCCCTTCCCTCATTTTGGGCTTTCGGTAGAAATGCTGTGAAATAAAAACTAAACCTCACTAAGGCTTCATATTTTCAGAACTAATTGGAAACTAAATGGAGCACTTTTTCGTTTTTGTCTCAAGTTTTTAACTATTGCCCTTCATCAGTTTTCCAGAAAACTCGGTTATTCATTGGACCACATTACAACTCCCTTAAAGTTCATCCGGTCGAGTTAAAAATTTTACAAGAGATACTAAAGGTCATAGCGCAGAGGTATAATTTTGGAATTTTCTTTTAGACATTTCTTTATCGAGTTATAGGAAAAATACTGAAAAATTTCCATAAACGAAGTTTTCCAATTTAAGAAATCCTATAACTCGGTGAAGAAATGTCTAAAAGAAAATTCCAAAATTATATCTCTGCGCTATGACCTTTAGTATCTCTTGTAAAATTCTTAACTCGACCGGATGAAATTTAAGGGGGGTCATTATGTATCCAATGACGCCCGGTAGCAAAAAAAATAGTTTTCGAGAAAAAACGCATTTTCTACGTAGACCACTTTTTTCAGGGCATTTGCCTCGATGCTTATATCTCCACCAAAACTCATCGGAAAATTCTGGAAAACGTCTCATTATGACGAAAACACTTTCTTCTATCAGACTATGCGTAAGAAAAATTTCGAGTGTACAAGAAAGGAGAGAAAAGTTTATGAAGCTAAAAAATTGAGTTTTTTTAGACTTTGAAGGAAAAACTTCAGAACTGCATAACTTTTTGAAGAAAGGTCGTGGAGTACTGGAAGTAGTCTCATTTTGTAGCCCACACTTTCCTCTACATTAGGCTATGCTCAGCTCAAAATTCGACAATTTTTTCAAAAAAGAGCAGGAGTACTCTTAAGGTGGAAAAAACATTTAAATTCATTCAAAATTCAACACGTATAAACTCAACGGTAAAAGAATCTTGATACGTTTGGTGATTCTAACTAAAGGATCTCTAACTACTGAATACCTAGATAGTCAACTTTTACGACAAAACACACTAGCGAGTTGTTTTTCTCATACCGATGGCATAACCCGATCACCTTGTAGTGATGAAAAAAATATCAGAATTTTAAACAAAGAGTAAAAAGCAAATTGTTTTACTGTAAAACAGTTAATTGAAAGAATCCCAAATATTTTTCTATTTTTCTATTCGGCTTACTAGCTTGTATAAATAAAATTTGAAATATTTTACAGTAGAAATTACAAAAAATAAATAAAAAACAAAATTATTTCAGATTGAACAAGGTGAAAACGAAATATTTTATCTACCATTCAATAATTTTTGCTAATCCATGTGTTTCTTGTTTTTTAATTGGACATTTATAATAGACTGTACTCACACCCTCGGCACGAATATTACATTCACGTATAGCATAAACTTTTATCTTACCCACACCACTTGCATCAACGTTTACATATTGAGTAATAAGATTCGATGCATCAACATCGCCAACACCTGTATCTTTGATATTTGTCACACCACAACTACCACCTAATATTCCTTGACCAGTTGAATAAATAAAAGCATCAATCATTGGTACACTGACATTGAGCTTAAAACTAGTCGTGCCTAAAAAAATCATACAAGACAAATAGATAAAGACTGTTGTCATATGATTAGAAAGCAATACCTTCATTATGTAATATCAATTTTTCACTTTGTATTAATTGATTTGTTGTTTCCGTATTACCAATGCCATTTAGATAAAGTTCGACTAATACTTTATAATTGATATAAACAATCATATCGGTAAATTTATAATTTACATTAGGTTTCATTTTTATATTCAAAATATGATCATTTGTCACTTCACAAATAATAAAATCATGAATATTTTTATCCGTTTCAATTTCAATTCCTTCCAATGACGAATTCATATCATTATTTACTTGTGTTAAATAAACGTTGAATGCACCATCAATATAAATTTTATTAAATGTTCTGGCAACTAAATATTTTTGACGTAAAACATTTTTATCTCCAACAATTGTTGGTGTTGAGCCACTTTGTACAACAATAGAATGATAGTTTATTTTGGTTTGATGAGTAAAATTTATCAGAACACTAATTATTACGACTAAAATAGAATAAATCATCATCAAACTATGTTATCTAAAATTTAATAAGAAAAAAATGATTGTACAAGTAATAGTTCTCGTTTAACTATATATTCCATTCATTTCTCAATTTTAAATAGATGAAAAAGATATAGTGTTAATCAGTCAGTTTTGAGAATATATTTTCTCTTTTGAAATAGCTTTTTCGCATATGTATTTAATCATTTAAATGTAACTGCTTTGTCATCATTATTCTCATTGATACAAACATAACGGTTATCTTTTTATTCTATTTAATGATCAAAAACATTAGCTACAGATGTGACAGCTCAGCAAAAGTGGTTCATTAAAACATTAACGCTTGTTAATGTGAGAATAAAAATATGATTTTCACACTCTCATATTATTATTATTCATCTTTATTTGTCAATGTATTAAAATTAAAATTTCAAAAATATTAAGTATTGCATAATCGTTTGATAATATACATTATGAAACAATTAACAGGATGTTTTTGAAGTATACATCAAAATTGTTTAGTTTTGTTTATCAATGCTAAAATGGATTATTAAAGTTTATCTTAAACAACGTTGATTTTCTTTTTCATATGAATCTATCCAAATTCTATGGATAAAATCAATGTTTCTTAAACCAAATGCTTGAAGACGTAGATCAAACATACAAAAAAATTAGTAAAATCTGCTTATATAAAAAGTAAATACTGTTAGTGAAGGCAACAATTATTTTCAAAAAGTTATATTCTCTGTTTCCTATCTCTCTCTATACATATTTTTTTTTCGTTATGAAGAACAATTAATTTTATAGAATTATCAATTCGGCAAAATCATTAGAAAATCTATAGAATTGTCACCAGTCAATTGTTCTAGTAATCCAGTAGTGATTCTATGGAATCTGTAACAAGAGCGGAGAAAGTACAGAATGCATTTTGAACTTCGCTAATAACGGTCACAATGCTGTAAAAGCAACCTTACAATATCATTTTTATATAAACTCGAGTTGTAAAGCAGTTTTTTAAATCACTTTTCATATAGACTACTTTAAATGACTATTTTTTTATCGATTAACTGAAACCGATACAACCGAAAAAAGTACTTTTATTTGCACGCATTATTGAAAATAAGTCTAAAGCGGTATGAAGGAAACATCTAATTTAAGAATCTGTAGAGTACAATCCTGAACATTTTAGTTTTTGTTTTTTTTTCGTAAATCGATCTTGAGCAGATTTCCAAGAAAGAGTTTACGAGCGGAATAAGTTATATCGGTTAAGCATTCTATCAGTTTCTGATAGTGGAAGTCACAAATGCGCTTTTTGAAGCTTGTATGTATAGGATGCAAAAATTAATTGCTTTTTTATGAAAAAGGAATTCCTATTATTCTGCATTTCGAATCAAAAGACAAGACAACATTATTTTCCGAAACGGAGCAGGGTATCCGAAATAAGTTTTGCACAATCGAAAGGTCTTTTCTAAAACCCTGGGAAGTTTTCTACCTTTCGTAAACCGAAGGATTTTATAGGAAATAATTCAAATACCCAGAAAGGTATTTTCTAAAACCGACAATCGAATATCCTGATATGTTTTAGTTTTTTGAAAAAGTTTGGAAAAAAAAGAGTTTTAAATAATACCTTTGTTTGGTATTCGAGGATACCGTTTGGGTATGCGAAAGTTAGATGCCCTACGTATATTCTCAAATACGGAAACGAGTTTTCGAGATCATTCCGAATACGGAAAACAGTTTTCGAAAGGATTTTCTAGTATACGCTTTTTATTTAGAGTGTATTTTGTTGTTCTTCAATAAAATCTTCACAAGAGTAAGAGCTGTGTTTATCTAAAAAAGTCACATTTTAGAAGCATAAATGTTTTTGTTAAAACGCTTACCGATGACTCGGAGTTCATATCTAGTCTCTGCTTTCTGACAATTCATTTATCGAATCAGTGAAAATTTCAAGCTAACTTAGACAGTTTTTGTTCGTTTTTTAGCTTATTATTGGTATTTGGTGTGTAGACATTGCACAGAGATAAATAAATATCAACATCATGAGATATTAGATCGCTTTTTTAGCGATAATAATGATGTACCATGTATACATCGACAGGAAGTTAAAAAAACCGTAGAACAACGCTGGCGTCTCCCGTAAGTGAATTGAGGTGTCCACATACATGCAGAGACAAATCAACATACTCTGTTAGACTGAAAAGTATTGCATTACAACTCGAGTTTATATAAAAATGATATTGTAAGGTTGCTTTTACAGCATTGTGACCATTATTAGCGAAGTTCAAAATGCATTCTGTACTTTCTCCGCTCTTGTTACAGATTCCATAGAATCACTACTGGATTAGTAGAACAGTTGATTGGTGACAATTTTATAGATTTTCTAATGATTTTTCAGAGTTTTGATACGAGCCGAGTTGAATATTATTTTGTGCCACTACACTACTGAATAGTCGGCATAGGTTCTTATTAAAGATGTAGAGACAACGGGTTAACACACATTAATATGTATAATCGATCAATGAATTTATTAAAATCAATTTTTAATGCAAATCTACCTCTTTTTAAAATACTTTTTCAGCCTTCTTTTGAACTAACTAGTGTGTTTGTCGTCTGTTTATTAGGAAAAGTCATCAGTGTGTTTCAGTACTATATTATCTGTGGCTATTCACTATTTAATAATGGTTTTTCTACTGCATCCATCTCAGACATTCCTCGCTTTTTGGATACTGTTTCTTCATTGATTCCCTGGCCTATGTTATCATGGAAAGAAATACTGTTTTGGGTAAATGTAAATTCTTTTTCAAAAATATCAGCTTATTCAATTTGCTTTCCGTAAACGTGTTCTATTCGTTTCTTGCGATTATTAGAATATCTTGAGCGGTCGAAGCAATCACTCATAATATAAGCATGACCGAAAAACCATGGTCACGCACATCTCTAGTAATTAACATAATTATGAAATTCTTGCTCCGAATTCACCAATATTGAGAAGATCAGCTATTATCACTATAGGAATAATTATTTCATTGGTCGAAACAGCAGAGGCATAGGATATTGGAACCAGTGAGCATCGACCAGTATTATTTACCTGCCACGACTGGGAAATTGAAAAATCAACAAAATTTGAAAAAATGAATCGACCAATATAATGAACTAACAATCTCGATGCTCTCAGACCACTGTACCAAAGTTACTTGACTTGATCTGTCTGAGCAATTTTCACATTAGTACATTCCATCCCATCGAGAACGACAGCACTAGCATCGATTAATAGTACGAACGTTGTTCAATTGATACTTGTATGTGCAACGTTATGCACATTGATAGTAAGAGGCCCTCTGCTATTCTAGAATCGACTGTAGAATCAATAGAAAAATATTCGTTAAAAATGCACAACAAAATCAGTCGAGATGACCAGAGAATTGCGTTGAAGGAAAAGCATAAATATAAACTTTTTAAAAAACTATAGTAACGCTACGAAACCGGTGCTAGATCTTATCTATTCCTCTAGGTGTGTACTCCAATGCTGTTAAAAACGAAGTTTTACTCTTAAATGTGACGTATACGTTGCCATATGGGTAGTTTGAATATAGAATTTATCGACTAGTATTTTGATGGCTGATAGCACTTTCGTCACGTTAATTTTCGTCATACGTGACGAAAGTGTATGGCATTTTTGGGGGAGTACCATCCCACACTTTGGTCACGAGAATGGTGAACTTTCGTAACCGACTGTGTGACATACCTACAACCATCGTCATACCCCATTGCGAACTTTCGTCACACTAATTACACAGAACTGCTTACATGTGGACTCCTGCAATTTGGACTGCTATAGTGTGGACTACTCCAGACCGAGCTACTCCCAAACGCAATAGACGCTTGATTTTGATATTCTGACTATAGAAAAAGACTTCAGAAGGTTTTTTTATGCGTTTCACTAAGAAAATGCAATGCTTGGAAAGAAAAAGGCAAGAAGTTATTACTCCAGTTTGCACTACTGTGCTTTGGACTAATGAACTTTGCATTACAACCTTGATTTCAACGTAGTCGTTTCATGCAGCGTATGATGAAAGTGCCGACGTGTCTAAAAAACCAGACACTTTCGTCACAATCGAAAACGAACTATCGTAACCACTATTCAAACATGGTTAAATAAAACTTTTATCACAAGCCGAGAGAATTTTTGTCACTAAAAACAGAGCGTTACCCGATGACAAAAGTGTTGTGAAACGTTTTAATGCTCTATTCTCTCGCGACTCGATAGCGACGCACTCTATTAATTACCTGTTTAGAATTTTTTCTCTACATTTAGCGATAAAAACGTTTTCCTCAAAAGTATTTTTCTAAAAATGCTCGTATTTTTCAGATAATTTTACATCCTTCATTCATCGTTGTACTTTAAAATGACCGATTATAGATCAAAATATTGTGACTTGCAACATGTATATTCATCTCAACGACTGACATATATACTAGATTCTTATCTTATCTAGTTTACATAGACTGACGCACGAACTGTTATATATCAAAAAAACTAGTGTTCTTGACATTAATCTTTAGTTTTTGTTTATTTATTTGATTTTCTGCGTGATATGTCTCATCGTTTCAACTCTGAAATAGTTGAACACGTCAAGTCTATTGTAACACAAAATGTTGTCGACGAATATCAACGAGACGGTGCTGTATGTATTCGTCAAATACTCACTCAAGATGAGATCGATCTTCTCAAAAGCGGTATTGATAGAAATTTGAAGCATCCAAGTTCAAGAGTGAAAATAGCGAGTAAACCAGATGATACAGGCTTGTTCACAGAAGATTTTTGTAACTGGCAAAATAATGAATATTACAAAAAATTTATTTTTGAGTCGTCTATTAGTATCGTTGCTGGCTTATTAATGCGCAGTAAAACAACTCGACTTTATCATGATCATATGTTAGTGAAAGAAGCAAATACAAAACAAATTACACCATGGCATCAAGATCAACCATATTATAATATTGACGGCTTTCAAAATTGTAGTATATGGATACCAGTTGATCCAGTGTCAAGATATTCGACAGTAGAATTTATCGCCGGATCACATCACGGAAAATGGTTGATGCCACGAACATTTATGGATAATAAAGCAAAATGGTTTCCAGAAGGTACTCTCGAAGATTTACCAGATATTGAGAATGAACGAGAAAAGTATCCAATAATTGGATGGGAATTGGAACCAAGAGATATCGTTTGTTTCCATATGCTTACCTTACACGGCGCACGAGGAGCTGATCAACGACGAAGAGCATTTTCTGTGCGATTTTTAGGCGATGATATTACTCATGCGCCACGCACTTGGAAAACATCACCCGAATTCGAAGAGCTTTCGAATGAACTCGCTGTTCGTGCAAAAATGAATCATTCATTATTTCCTATCTTATGGGAACAATAGACGTGTTGTTCTCATGTGCATTCGTTTTACAGTGAAATTTTGCATAAAACCACTGTTTTTATGCCATAAAAATTACAATTTTTGGTTTAACACTTAGTATTTTCCAACAAGTTGACATTCGTCTTACTGCAATTTATTCTTTTTCTTTAAACAACATTGATGAGAATGGAAGATCAGAGAGAACAAAAATTGTTTATTTAGAAATTTATTTTAGTCAAAGTAATCAGCAATATCAATATCTGGATCTAAAAGACTTTCACCGTACGCACTAACATCCATCTGATTTAGAATGAGATTTTCAAATGTTTCTTCCATTTCTGTATCTCCAATAAACACACAACCATGCACTCGGCCATCTTTCAATGTCACGCGAATATATTCTTCACCTAGAGAAGTAAAACATATTTTTCAAAATGTCAATTATCAATTATTCTTAAGTTATTTTACCTGGTGTAACACGTATCAAATTGTCATATTTTTTCATATCATTTTCATGATATTTTCCAAGTAGAACAACTTTCATATTAAAAAATTTTGTTACATGTGCAAATAATTCAAAACAAAAATCCATTGATATATTATCATCATTTGACATATGTGCAAGCATACATTTCGCAGCATAATGACCCATCTGACGTGCTTGAGACCATAAACGCATCTAAAATTCTTCACTGGTAGAACATTACTTCGAAAACAAAACTAGAAGTATACTCAATACCTGAAACCAATGTTCAGCATGTTTCCAACCAGCCGTACACACATCTCCTGCAGCATAAACGTCCTTAACAGATGTACGCATAAATTCATCAACTTCAAGACCACCATCTTGTCCTATCACAAACTAAAACAGAAACAAAATGATTATGTCATGTACAATACACAACTATTTGACACGTACCGGCGCAGATTTTACAAACATATCTGTGTTTGGTACAACACCAGTAGCACTCACAATTAAATCACATCCAAATATTTTTCCATTTGTTAATTCAACATAAACAGGCCAATTGTCTAAGGAAAAATAAATAAATATATTCAATTCTTGTCTATAAATATCATTTTTACTTTGATGTTGACTGTGTTCAGAAAACATATTTTCTGATATTAATTGTCGTCGTTCTAATTCATCGGGCGTCAAAACTGATTTAACTTCAACTTTATATTCAATATGAATTTGACGTGTTTTCTAAAAACAACAGTATTAATCGGATGTAATGTATGATTTCTTTGATAAGCCTACTTGACCTAAACCTTTCATTGTTCGATTTACTGCCCAATCGGGTCCTAACGCTCCGCCAGAAATACTACTCGTCATTTTGATAGCTGTTTAGTGAAATAACAAAATTTAAAATATTTAATTTTCATTTGAAAAATTAACATACGTTTATTTGTTATTTCAACCGTTTCATATTTTGTTCGTTTTTCATTTAATTTTTCTTCTTGATTATTTTTCTTTTGTTGAATTTTATCAAGGAAAAAACAGGCGGCTGCTTCATCAAAAAATGTTGTAGAAATATGTTCATCTCGAACAGCCCATATAACAGAACAATTTTCAACTTCATATCTTAAAAAAGAAAAAGATAACAAAATAAAAAACTACAAATTATTTGTATACTGTTCTATTACTTACACTAATTCAGTGGCTATACCACCATTTCCTACAATAACAATTTGTTTAGCTGATAATAATTTTTTTTGAAACGAATCAACTGTTTCTGTATCACGTATACCAAGTACAAATGGATTCGAATCACAAATAAGCTAGAAGACTAACAAAAACACTAATACTATTCTCAATCAAGATGAAAATTATGCTTACTTTAGGATGAGCACCAGCACATATACAAAGTTTATCATATTTGATTATCGTATCATCTGTACAAATTAGTGTCTACAATACAGATGGTTCATACAGTGACTATGAGGTACAAAATAATTATTTAACTCGTACATGTTTATCCGTATCCAAATGATCGACAATTTTATTTAAAAGTGTTAAATTTGAATGTTGTTCAGCTAGATAGGAAAATGGTTTTTCACTAATATCAAATTCTTCTAAAAATTTACTAAGCTAAAATATAATTAAATATTGATGAGATGAGTTGTTCAAAGATATATTACCGTCTTACTTTTACATAATGTGTGATTGCTTTGATAAGTGGTGATCCCGTTAATAAAAGAATTGTAGCTTCTGGAGCAAATGTTGCAAGCTAAAATTGAACATTTTTCAACAATATTAGTCCAGAAACCACAAGAAAGTATTTACAGTTTCGACACATGTCACTCCTGAAATACCACCGCCAATGACAACGTATTGGAATGCTAATATATTTGACATTATCTAAAACAACAACAACAAGGTTTATCTAACAGACTAACATTGTGTTTAGATTAGAAACCATTTGTATTTATGTTACACTCATCGTAGTCCATATGTAGACAAGAAAGAGATAACAAGTAGAGATGTGCAGGATCACCCTACCCTGTCCTATTACGGTAGGGTAAGTTAAGGGTATGAAACATTTTTATAGGATAGGATACAGACTGAGACGTTTGAGACATTCGCTCCTTTAGTGGTGCATGACTTCATGAATCATGCTGTCATCTATCAAATCTCAGTTTGTTGACTCGATCATTGCTGGGCGTTTCTTCAACTTCGGCCACATCAGAAAGAATATTCAGCGCTACTAGCCGAATATTAGAAGAAAGACGACAACCCTTGAATCCCGACGTACTTGACGACATATTGTTATTGCGAAATTTTTGACAGCAATAAAATGTGTGTTTATTGTTTTTGAATAAAACTGTAGGTAGAAAAACGAACTTCGATCCCTGAATGAATGATCTTATTTTACTCCTACTTTCTTATGTATAGAGTAGGGTGTAGGGTGCAAACTGTCTGAAGTCAATAGGGTAGGATACAGAGTACAAAAAACTCATACCCTGTACACCTCTAATAACAAGTGCTAAGAACCTACGTTATATAGAGAAAAACAATAACAAAAATATTTTTCTTGTGTAGCCCCAGACCGATGATTTGATTGATAACTGTTTTGTGAGCTAGACAGAAACGTTGTCGATTTTCTAATAACTTTCTCACCTCTGATTTATGTGTTTTTCTCTTTTTCTTTCCTTACACTGTGACATTTTTGGAGTAAAACAGCCAAAAGAAGGTTGCCATATAGGTGGCGTCACCGGTGTGATATGATTTTATTTTACAGGACTAGAATAAAACGACTTTAGTCTCACGCATCTAGTAGACATGTGTTATAAAATTAAAACATAAAAACACACTCAGGAAAAGTAAAAAAAAGGAAACATGTTACAATCTTTTGTTGTGAAAATAGGAATGATAACATTAAATGGACGGAAATATATCTGAGTATATTGTTGAGAGACAATCATTCCGCTAAACAGTTTTCTAATAAAAACTTTCTGTTATATGGAATGATATTTAAAGTCCTTTATTGAAATAAACACGTTGATTATCATTCATACCATCATGTAATAATTTTTCTCGTAATTTCGGATCTAATTTTGCTACGGTCATTGAACTCTTTTGGGGAAAGAGAGCACAACACATGGGCGTTGCAAATACCAAAAATACACCACATAAAACAATTTGTATTGGACTATTTAACCATATACGACGGCGCATAAATTCTTTTTTCTCAAGAAAATTCATTATAATTGGTGGTATTATCATACCTGGTACCGCCATTCCAATACGACTCAATACAACTTGACTAATAGCTTTTTTGGCAGCATTACTTGATTCACCAACACGTTTACCATTTTCATCAAATACAGCTATACCATCTCGAATTTCATTATAACGCATAAATGGTAAATTAACACAATTAGCACCAGCCACAGCCGCAAATGGAACAAAACGAGCAGCAATAGGCGGTAGTTTTGTGACAGCAGCTACAAAAACACAGAAGTCAATACAATAAATGTATTCAATCCAAAAACAATTTTACCTTTGAGAGCGAGAGCTGTTGCTGTTGCAGCCGTTGTTGCGATCGCATAAGATTTACCAAGATCTTGATTAGTGATTGGTTTATCACCTTGTATCAAATGAATATACAAAAAGAATATATTAGAATAATAGAAACATACAATGTTACTTACCACTACGATTTGTATAATTAACGATGGCATTAAACGACTGATTAATCCATTGCCAAAATATAATAGCTGGCGTAGATTTATAAAATGTTAACATAAAACCCGTAATAGTCATATTGCATGGCACTAGAAAAATAAATACACTATAAAAAAATTCAATTTAGGATAAACTAGAAATAGTTCATACCTTGCGCTGACATACGACCAGGTAAAAACATTTTTTCTTTTGTATCAGGGTGAAATGCACTGTCATATAAATATTTTGCTCGCCATAATTCATCCACGGATAAATCACGTTTAGTACCAACACCACGACGATAATCTTCAACAATTTGTTTAGCTAAAATCCATTCTTCCACTTTGTCCAGTTCGACTTTTAGTAAAAAACATCGTCGTACCCTCATTCAATTGTGTATCACTAGCCAGAAGGTTTAATGGATTTGTTGTTAAAAAAAAATGTTTTGCTCGTCCCATATAAGTATTTTGATCATAACGAGGATCATCAATTTTAATCTTCGCATCTTTGACCAGTGCACTCATTTCTACGATAATTCTAAATAATCTAAAAGGCAATATAATATGTCATTAAGGAAATTTTTCCAAGAGAGACGTGTGTGTGTGTAAAACATTCATTCTCTAAACAAAAAGGTACAAAATACATATATAATTCATGAGCTGTTACGCAAAATTACGAGTAATGTGTTTCTAGGTATTGCCGTTCATGACATTGCCTAAGTTTTTCAGTTAACTAATCTTAAAATTTATATAGTCTGTTAACGGTGTCAGTTGACTCACAATCTGGTTGAAGCAAGCCTTTCATTTTGAACGAATCATGTGGACCATGATATTTGTTGATAGAGTAGTGTCAGTCTAGTTCTCTCATCAAGAAATTCTATAAATCTGACTTTTCATTTGTATCGAAAGTAGAATAGCTTAAGTTAAGTTATTCTACTTTCGATACAAATGAAATCATCCGAACAGCTACTCAGTAGCTGTTCGGATGAATGAATGTCGTTCTATATGCTTCATTTTTTTCTGAAACATATACTATTTTCGATCAAACTTTGTTTGTTTAGTTTTTCAGTTTTAATTCGCTTGTAATACATTTCAACACGCCTTGTCTTGCACACGTATCAAAACATGAAAAATAGATGACAGATAATAACAAAAAATGAACAAATAACAATAATACAAACACGTCGTGTAAATATGCAAAAGAAAACAGAAAAATGCACCTGGATTGGTCGTATTATGACTGAAAAAGATCTACAGAAACTTTCACCAAGAAAACATCTCTTGCTGCTGTTTTTCTCTACGAGAGATAGGCATAATTCTCAAAAAATAAGTTTCAGTTTAACAATTTGAAATGAACTTGAAATGAAATTGAACATTTCTGAAGGTCTTTCACTACTGGAAGCGTATCCTAATCAATTTTTTATTCTTAATGGCCTGTTTACAACTAAGGTAAATCACATTTATGCTCTTTATCAAGTTTATAGTTATCATTGTTGTTGAGACAAACGTCTTTTTTTTACAATTGGTCCAGTTTCATCAGAACTATCGTCTGATGAAGGAGATGAGTCTGTGCTTGATGAGCTCGATGATGAACTAGATGTATCAGATTGAATTCCATAATCAGTATTTGAATCGATTTTTTCTGCTATTTTTGCTAAATCAGGACGTTTCCGTTTTAATGCTGCCATAAATTTCTGAGACATTTTAGGACGTCCTTTAACCGTTTTACTCCATACAATTGGAAAATTAACTGATGAACAAAAGTTTTGAGTACAAGCTATTGTTAAGTCCATATTCAATACAACATGCCACCATCCACCTGAGAAAGAGAAGTAAACCAATGGTAAGATCGAATAAGAAAAGAAGTAGATGATTACTTACCAGGTACAAAAATAACTTCGCCGGGATGTTGAATTGTTTCAATACATGGATATTCTTTTGGCCACAGGCTTGTTTGTGTTTTTGGGTAAACAACTTTAAACCATGTGATACCTTCGTCCTTTTGTTTTCCGCCTTCCACATGTGTTGGTTTCAACAATTCTCTTGGCGTTTCTGGTGGGAACAAACACCAACGTTTGTGTCCTTGTACTAAAGCGTTCCATGCCGATGTTCCTAACGGATCAATGTGAATACCAGTACCGGATCGTGCTGGTCCTATACACCACCAACGATAAGGTGGCCGTCGTGTTTCTCTACAAGTATAGTTCAAAAACAATGCTAAAATGAATAATATGTGTACAATATACTTACGCGATTTTATCTATCTAACCCTTACCCAACTAAATGAAATAAATCTTCGATAAAATATTCGGGAACATCGTAATCTTCCATTAATCGACGTCGTTTAGGATGCTCGCCAAAAGATGAATCAAATAAATATAACGGTGAATCATCTCGATTGTTTTCAGCATAATCCAAAAAATATTTCATTTTTATTTTAACAGAGTGACCTTTATCATCTTCACCAATTTTAAATTTTTGATTGCGATATTTTTTTCCCAGACGAACTGTTGTCCATTTATCAAATGCTGGCCAATCATCAGTTGAATGTTGAATCATTACGGGAGTCTTGAAAAAAAGTAACTCAACGGTAATCGAGAGTATACATAGAAAAACAGTCACAAGTTACTCTCAAATACCACGAACTCAAATAATATTTAATATTAAATCATTTAGTTTTCTTCTCTTTTTTCCTTGGATGAAAATGTGACTATTTTATCCCTTCAAAAACAGATTTATTTCTAAGTTAACAAGGTTTTTTATCACGAATGAATTTCTGCTGTAATAAATAACAGTTCATCACAAAAAACAATAACAACTCACTCCTGTTCGTTCATATTTTTCTACAAATTCTTCGTGCGTTACATTTCTAGCATCAATACGTTCTAGTTGATCATTGACTGCTGTTATTTCAATATCATTATAGTAACCATTTTTTGTCCAATCTTCTAATTTTAATTCACTACGACCTTTTAATTTAGCGGCATTGATACGTTTAATCGTTCGAGAATTCATATTTTAGATGAAATAAACATAACTATAAACGGTATAAAACAGGTGTAAAATAAAAGAAGAAAACAAATCGTCTATTCTCTTTATCTAAAACAAAAGAAAATTGTTCTTATTCAGTTTATAAGAAGATACAAACAGTGAAACTATTTTCAAACAGGCGCCACGATAATTAATAACAAAAGATGAAAGTTCTAATCATAAAAAATTAAACTATACACTGTTAGTTATACTTCTACACTGTTGCAAATAGCTATGCGACTCTTAAACACTTAAATAGATCAATATTAAGTGAATAAAGACTTATTGAGTTTGAAAAATTGCTCTCACTGTATGAGTGATAGAGAGTAAGATGAACAGTATTTATAAAAACAATAAATCATCAACAAAATCTCGAATAAATAAAGCAACAACAAACACATTTAAAGAATTTCTTAATGCAATGTTTGATATTCGATTGATGTGAAAATTAGTGTATAAAGTAGCAATTGTTTTGGCGTGCATTATTTCAGCTGTAATAGTCGCCTCAATTTTGATTTCACCTCGATTTCTGATTGTTTATCATTTTCAGATTGGTACCAAATATCTTTTGATAAAAAATTATGATTTACATCCATTCGTTGCTCAGAAATTGTAGTTTTAAACTAGTACAGAAGAAGTGGATAGTAGTGTAATACCTTCATATGACTGTGTCATTAATTATTTTTTGTGAACGTCGTTCAGCAAGTAAATACCGAATTGAAGATAAAAGAATTTGAAACAAGTGTTTTTAACCCCTTGAAACTACTAACGTTTCCCAGTAGTATATAGTCTGGCTTAGTCTCTCATTAATTAATTATATTCGTCAAAACAATGGAATAATTTGAACGATTTGTTCTCAAAATCCTTTGATGTTCATGTAGTATAAATGATTGATAAATTGGTGACATAGGCCACATATCACAATTTCATTTTTTATATTGTACGACGCTAATGTTTTCAATGATGCAGTTTCATTTGGAAAGTAGTATTTATAAACTCCATTTCCCGTATGATTAAAGTTAAGTACAACGATAATCTCAAAATTAATAGTATCTATGTTCTTGGTATTGTTTGTTTCATGAATGTATACTGCCAATGTCACTGAACCGTTCGAGAACACGAACTTTTCTTGTTCGTTGAGCAATACAAAAAATTTCTCTTCTCCTAAAAACACTTCACTGATCTCGTGTGTATTTCTAAGAGCGTCCACGCCAGACAGATCAATGACCATAATTTTTTGAAAAATAAATTACTAATATTTGCAACAACTTTTTATAAGTATTCGTAGTAAAAATAATGATAATCTTATATCAGTACTGTTTGTTGCTATCAACATCGTTACTGTACATAAATACACATCATTGGTGAAAGAAGAATGGCACTCTTGATCAATAAAGCGATATTCACAGAAAAGAAAGACAATCTTGCATTACAGAGAAAATAAAATGTAGTTTAGATAAATATTCAGACAGTAACTCTTTGATTCAGCTCGAGGAAATAAAATGTAGGGATGAAAAATAAAATCATAAATTGAGAAACAAGAGTAATATTCAACACGAATCTTCATTCATCCTGGCACAGTTAAATATAGGAAAATAAGTGCATATGACAAAAACGCAGCATATGTACATAAATATATAATCTGCACTGGAATATTCAAAAACAATAAAAGAAAGTGAAACAAAATGGTTGACATTGAATAACACGTTTAATGAAAACAACATCATGTGAATCTAGTGTGATTTCAACCTCGTGAGATAGGATAAAGTATGTCATGACAAAAGATACAATGAACTGACAACTAAGAGAGAAAAAAAAGAGAGAAAAAAAGAGAGAAAAACATTTTTAAGTGTATTACATTTGTTTGTTTTCTTTATCAGTTTTCTATTGGATCCTAGTCAGTGTATAATGATGCGATGATGCTATGTTAAGAAAGAATGGACCTTCCTTTCCACTATCAAAAGTGGCGGGTCTGATTGTATATGTTCCGCCTGGAATATTATCTAATGTTAATAAACAAAATCCAGGTCGATAACTACCAGAATCAGCATTTTGAAATTGTCCAGCGGCGTTTGATACTTTTGTTTCTTTACACAATATTTCAAAACCAACTTGATATTGTTTAGGAGCTCTTAGTTCAATTTTTAGATAATTATTTGCTTCAGAGTTATTTAACACTAATTGATATAATGGGTTGTTTTTATACGTTGCTGTATTATTCTGACAACCACCGGCACTAATTCCCTCCCATTTTCCTGTTATTTCTTGTTGATATTTTGCATTATAATAGTCTTGTATTTCATTTAAACTGATTTCACATGTTGAATAAACACGTAGCGAATAATAAATATCAACATTTTTTTTCATATTGTGATACCACTAGTGTATAAAATGATTGTCCAACACCATCTGTACCATCTGAAGTCAATTTAACAAGATAATGAGCAGAATTTGTTTTGACACCTAGAAAGAATGACACAAAAATTGTCAAACTTTCGTAGAAAAACTCTAAAAAAAAACATCAGAACAAAAGCGTACCTTCTTGTAGTGGTTTAGGATCATTAGGATAACTATTGAAAAGAAAACATTATGTTTAATATAGAAAAACTCCATATATAGTGGCTCGAAAAATTATTTATTCGTCTTTATTTTTAATTTTTCTCTTCAACCATAATACCTAGAATAAATTTGGAAAAAAGATGTGAACAGCTAAAAGAATTTTCAATCTGATGTGACGTATATAAAGATTTCATCGAAATTTCTGAAACCAAGGTCTGTAGAAAACCAAAATCTCAAAAAAATGCTCGCCCAAATTCGATCGAGAAATTTTTTATAAATAACTCCATGTTATAGAGCAAACATTTCTGAACAAAATGAGACGTCTTCGAGCTCCCCATGGCATTTTTTTCATGAAACAGTATTCAATTTACGAAAGGTTCCATATCACCAGAATCAGCAAAATTAACGGGAAAACACGAATGATATGCCCTCAAAACCTTTCATAAATTGAATGCTGTTTCTGAATGAAAAAAATGTCATAGAGAGCTTGAAGACCTCTCATTTTGTTTAGAAATATTTGTTCTTTAGTATGAAGTTATTTGTAAAACATTTCTCGATCAAATTTAGGGAAGAATTTTTCAGTTTTTATGGAGCGAGCTTGGTTTCAGAAATTTCGAAGGAATCTTTATTTAACATTACATTAAATTATTTACGTCTTTTTTCAAATTTATTCTGAGTATTATATGATTGACGAGGTATTATGGCATTCAAATAAAAACAGACGAATAATTTTTCGAGCCACTGTATATTATTTATAACAGCAACTCACTATTGTCGATGGCCACCATTTTTATATACAAACAGTGTTATGAACACTCTATTTACAGCGAAATCTTGACGTTCTGTTATATGACGTGTTAATAATACCTGAAAAAAAAGAATTAAACAGATAAAAGAAGGTTCGAATTTTAGCAATAATAAGAAATCTTTAATAGTTCATACCCATACTGATGCTTTCTTTTTGCAATTAATTCGAAGACAATACTGAGGATTATCGCCTAAATTATACAGATCTTTTACAGGACCTTGTCTAGCTGACCACGTATTATGTATAACAGTTGTATAATCAAATAACGATGGATTCCAATTAAGATAAAAATTCTCAAAATGATGACCTATTTAAAAAAAATATATCTTGCAAAATAATCCATTTATTTGGATAGACGAATTTGCTATAGCACTTACACAGTGAATTATAATCAATCCAGAACACACCATTGTCAATATCGACTTGTAGTTTTGGATCATAATTGAGTGCTTTCACGAGTTCTGGTGTCCAATTAGTTGAATCGTGATCACTAAAATTTCCCTTCCATTCCAAATGTGACCATGGATTTTTTAACATTATTAATTTGTGACCACTTATCTTTCTCATATCCAGTAATGCATAAGCGTGACTACTAACTAAACCGCTACGCTCTTCGTCTTCTGTCGACAAAGTAGGAGTGGCTACTGTAATTAAAACATGGCCAAGATGAAATCGTTCAAACATTCGATCAAATTCTTTATCTTTATCAAATGGTGTATCCGAGTGATGTAATGTTAGCAATTCTGGTATCCATCCTAAAGAAAACCAATTTGAATACAGTATTGTAAACAATTTATTATTCAGTAGTTTACCTGTCAAAGCATGAAGATCAACGGTCGAATTGGAGCCGGGAAAGTCATAGCCACCCATCACTTTCATATAAGCTGATAAAGTACAAAAATATTAAATTTATGTCGTTACGTCTCCGTAAGTCTACCTTTTTCTAATAAACTGACCCAGATTTCATTTTTATTAGTGGTTGCCGAACATAATAAACTGTAATAAAATACAAAGTTCTTATAAAAAATGTCAACATACAAGTTAATATTGTCATACCGATTATGTCGATCGACAGGAAGATAATCATCAATTATAACTTTACGCCAAACACCTAAAAGAGCCAATAAATTTAATGTGATTTCTTCATTAAATGAGTAAAGTCAAGTTGAGTCATACCATTTAAATGGAAGCGCACCATATATTTTCCACACGGATTGTAGACTGGTTCTCCTAAAACGATGAAACCGATCTGGTTATATTTCCTTTTTTTCAGAGATGTATCTAATGGTAAACATGTATTCCTTGTTTAAACTAACATAGTCAAAAGAAATTCTGTATTAACTAACATTACTTAAAGACAGATAAAGTAATGGATACGGTACACCTTATGGCACAAACGCTCTACGTCACAGTTGATACGAAAGGCTATACCTTTGTTATTTTGCGGATAAATGATACTAGTCACCAGGTGTTTATTGAATTTTTTTTCATATTGTACACTGACAGCTAAACTTGCTACAAATGAACAATCAGAAATCAAATCTTGTTTAATACTGAAATAAGATAATGCCATAACCTAGAAGAAAATTGAATTTATAAACATATGGCCAAAATGACCTCGTGGAAAGAGTAAAGGTAAAGCTTTAAACTATAAAAATCAGATTGTCTATATAAAAAAAGGGTTATAAAGTTTTGATTAACCTCTGAAGATGTTAATTTTGGAATAATTACAAGTGACACCATCATAATGGTGTCACTTGTAATTACTTTTCGCATAAATTGCATTAGAGGTTAACCAAAAACTTTGTAATAATCCTTTCTTTATACAGGCAATCTGATTTTTATACTTTAAAGCTTTACTTTTACCCTTCTCACGTGGTCATTTTGACTATATGAAAAGAAAAGAACTGTGAACAGTATAAAAAATCAGCATACCATTTTTGGTTCTGCCATGATTTCATCCGGTCTTGCCCAACGAGTAAAATGTGTTTGCTGTTTTGGTGCTTAAAAGAAAAAAAGTTGTATAAAATGAGATCATGAATATGATTGATTATTTATTTTTTTCATAATACGATAACTATACCTAATTTTAGATAGCCAGCAGTGTCTTGAAATGGAGTTTGAAAAGCAAAACGTTCCTTCAAATCAATAGCAAAAAATGGTACATAATCTCGTCCATTTATTTTTGAACCACGTCGTAATACAACTAATTCATGCGCTGATAATTTTGCTCGTTTGTCAACAATATTAATATTTTGTTGATCAATATCCAACGGTTGTTGTTGTTCATCATCGATGATTTTATCTCTCGGTGGTGAAGGTAATCTTAATGTTTTTAAATCAAGTTTTAATTTTTTTTTTATTTCTTCAGCTCGTTCCAATGCCGATCGTGCAATCTTATCCAATTGATCTTTCAATGGTATATTATCACATGTTTTCTTTTCGTTTAAACATAGTGTAACAGCTTCTTCATCTAACAAAAAGACAATACAATATTATTGTAGAATTTTAATATAAATTATAATTTTCTTACACAATTTAAATGCTACATCGATTTCTCCACTTTCATCTTTATCAAGTCCCTGTGTTAACAGATATCTTGCACGTTCAACATTCTTCTCCGATTTATCTTTTAAATGAAGACTTTTTATTGGGTTCTGGCGTACATCAGCTTTCAACTGTTCAGCACGTTTAATATAATCTTCAATTAGTTTATTTAAATTGGGTAAGGATGATTTAATTTGTGAATTTGATTGTTGTTGAATTTCACGAACACTTATTAATGATTGAGCTGCTTCAACATAATAAAATATTGCTTCTTCAATATTTCCGACACGATCTAATTCAACAGCTTTAGAAGCATGTTGTCGTGCATCGTTTTCTAGTTTTGGTATATCGACCATCTGCTTCTTCCGTTACACAGATTTAAAAGAAGAAATTGAAATCAGCAAAGACCAATCTTTTAAAAATTCAAGCATCTAAAAGAAACACTTTATTATAAACTTAAGAGGAACTATTTCAACTTCTTTCTCTTTCCTTATAGCGTAATATTTTCTAGATGGAGACAATTTAATTTCTTGACGTCATTCTGTTTTTGTAACATAACAATAAATAAAAACAAATCTTATTTTGTTTCATCTTTTTCTTGCTCATTGACGTCTGTTTACCAAAACGTGTTTCTGAGTGTTTTATTGCTTGAACCGGAGAGTCAACGATAAGATATCACACAATGCATAAATAACTAAACTAAGTTTTAGAGACCAAAATATTTTGCGTGATGCGCGTTATCAAATCCTGTACTCAATTAGAGCCTTGAACTAGGATTGAGATACAAACAACAAATTTGCTGTCCGACGTAGTATTTTCGAAAAATGAATCGTCTTTTGTAAAGTTAAAGCCTAAAACATTAAGAGATTTCTACTGGAAAGAAACTCAGATTTTTCAGTTATTATGGGAGTCTTCTGTCCACTATTTAGAGCCGTCGCACTCACTTCTAGTTGCTTTGTAGAAGTTCGACGCATCCTTGAACGCTATACCGAAAATACGAATGTAAAATTTAGTATAATGCTAAATATTTCTGAACGGCGTTCATCGGTTCTCAATTCTAAATCGAAACATGTAACATAAACTAGTACAAACTCTATGCTAGCGGCGTACTCAGAAAGCTTTTATGATCAGTGTAACTTTTCAGGTCGATGAATTTTCAAATAAGATCTTGTAAGATCAGATTCTTATTTCAAGGTATCGTAAAATTCGACAAGACCTGAATAAAACGATTTTCAAAGTTGATTCATGAGAACGATTTTATGCGTATATTGTATACAATATAATAATAGTATGGCGTAGCAAAATTCATATTCTAAAGGTGACTCATTACTTCTTACAAAACTTTACAAGATTTTGTAACAAAAAATCGTATGAACTTGTAAGGTCCCGCATAATCTCACGAAAAAGAATACGTATGATTTGCAGTGTCTCTGTCAAGATTTTTCAAGATCTCATAAGATCATGTAGTAAAACCTTGCCGTAAGATTTTAGGATGGCTATTCCCACTCATGGAGAGTGGCAGCAGTAGTTAGTGGCACTTTCTGCCCTTTTCCGAAAATTAACGGAATCAGAGCTGAGAAAAACGTTTAAAATGCCTTTTTTGTTGGTAGAACAGTATCACTAAAGCTGAGAGTATACAGAAAGTCACATCATAGAGGGAGCGATAAGTGGCAGTGTGGAGGTCGCGAGAAAAGAATCGTGAGCAGGGTGTGTGGTCACCGATTAAGGGAATCCAACCACTTAAGGGATATAGCAGAATTCATCATAGAGGTTCAAGTAAGATGGCAAAGGGAGAGAATGATTGGAAGAAAAGCCGAGTATTACTATAACAACTAAC
>CAJNOQ010002799.1:0-22617 GCA_905250885.1 Didymodactylos carnosus | reverse complement strand
GTCGACTATGCTGAATCTGATGGCAATACTTGTTTTTCAAAAAAGTTTCAAAAACCTAGTGGAAACGTATTATTTGGTGAAATATCCCATTTCTGCCTATTTTCGATTAAAATAAAAAAGATTCATAGCCCGGTCAAGATTCATACAAATTATGTCGGAATATCAAGAGGTACTCTATTTTACCTTCTTCAAACTATTTTTTACTTGAGAATAGTAAAGAACCTTCTTGCACCTCGGAAGATTCCTAGAAAACCTTTTGAAAAGTCGAAGTATTTTCTGTTGATTTTGTAGCTTTTATTAAACTGCATAGTATTGAGCAGGTACCTCTTGATATGAATCTTTTTTATTTTAATCGAAAATAGGCAGAAATGGGATATTTCACCAAATAATACGTTTCCACTAGGTTTTTGAAACTTTTTTGAAAAACAAGTATTGCCATCAGATTCAGCATAGTCGACAACCTATGTTTTCATGCATTTCTGGCAGTCTAAACCTAACGACAGAAAACTCATAAGGTTTCGGAAAAATTGCCCATAGCGCTCGAACCAAGCAAAACCAAACTTTTGCTTAGATCTTATTTTATAGAGGACACTTCAGACTATCTATCTACGAGAAAAGAAGGATAGATTACCATGTTTCTCGAAATCCGAGCTATTTTCCCAAAGATCTTGTAGAAACAGATCTTTCAAAGGTTTTTGAAAGCCGATTTTGTTTGTGAAAGTATAGCTTAAACTGTCGTCTTTTGATTGCTAAAACCCGCACATCTCTGTGTTTTATCGCTTTTGAGTTATCCAGAAAAGAATCGAGTACATTATATTGTGGGTTGGATAATAATAATGACTACAAGCGAGTGGATTTATTTTATGGGTTTATTTTTGAGCTGAGCCTATGAAGTTACTGATTTTATTGGAAATTTGTAGGATTTCTTTATTTTGTTAGTTTGTAGAATGTTGGTCATATCTGAGTTGAGTTTTTTTGTATTTTCGGTTAAGGTTGGTGTTTTGGGTTTGAGGGTCTGCAGTAGGTTTTTTATTATTTGTGATTTATATTTCATATATTTCTGATTTAATTAAAAAAAGTTCTTTTTTTAGCCTTGTCGTTTTTATCTTGATAATAAGGTTGTTTTACATTAATTATTCTCTTTTATTATTGTGTTGGCTTTAAATCATTTGCATTGTTTTGAAGAGTGATCAATTTTGCTTGTAGTTCAGAGAATGGTAATAATACATGACCAATATTATGAATAAAAAGGCCAGGAAGACAAACATTATCTGTTTTTCCACCAGCATAAAAATTACCGCGTACTTCCACTACGTCAAATACCGATTTTATTTCTCTTCCAATATCGTTCATATTGTCTTCTGAAACTTCTAAAGCAGAAATACTGTTGGTTATCATCAATTGTATTTAGCCAACTAATCATTAAATTAAAACCAAAAACCAACGACTTGATTTTCTAGCATTCAGGTTTTCTAGGAACCCTACTATCAGGCTTTTAACTGTCTAGATTTTCTGACTAACTCAGCTTGTAGAGAATTTCACGGCCTATCTAATAATATTCTTTTGAAAAATATATAGTTTTTCTTTAAGACGGAAAAGTGAATGCTTACGGTGACCGTTTAGTTCGATTTTGGTCGCAAAACTTTCTGTAACAAATTTGTTTATCCCAAACTTTTCACGGTTATTCCAGATAGTACACTGAGAGTACTATGTACTGCAAGTAGTCCGACTTCAACGTAAGTTCATAATAACGAGATCGATCGCTCACAAAAGTGTTTCATGAAGCTCCGTTTCGGTCATGTTGTAATGTATGTGGTAAGAGGTATACGTAATATTTGTATGTCATTATATGGTAGACATCAAGTACTACCTATCCTGAAATAATCGCGGTTCCATCTCTTCTCGTTCACGAGAAAAACGAAATGTATGTTGTCACGCGCATAACTTCTGGAACTTTACTCCAGTCGAAAAAGTTTCATATCTACAGAACGAAAAGTTTGGGTAGCCTACAAATTTGAACTTTAGGTTTTCGACCATGCTCTACAAGATGAGACTACTCGGAAAAATTTGAAATAGTCATTGAACACGCTTCTGTGAGAAACAGTCATCATTCTCGCGCAATGACTTTTAGGAGCACATGAAGAGATTCGAAGTATGTTCAATCACATCACCAGAAAGCCCTATCTTTTTCTGCTATATAATCCTCGAGAAAATCAAATAACAAAATAACAAATCGATATTTGTTAATCTCACCCATGGGTCTTTCATTTAAATAGGTTTCAGCTTACGCAATAAAAGTCAGTGGAAATATGGGAAGATCTCCACTGAATTACCCTTTAGTAAACAACGAACTCGAAAATTCGGACGTTGCTGTTCGGAATAAGTTTTCGGCTTCCTCATTTCGTATCGAACAAATTTTGGGAGATTTAAACTAACGTAGCATTGAATAAGTGCCAGATCACAGCTAACTTTTTCGTTAATTGTTCACTTGATTGGATCCGGTTGATTTTTACCTCATTATACTTGTGGGTTTACGTTAAAAATCCATTTGGTAAACCCAGGTAACATCATTGTTTGCCGAATGACTCGGTTACATGTGCAGAAAAATGATAGTCCCTATAAAAGTGAACCTATATATTATATTATATAGGAAGTACGCTGAAAATCAACTTTTGACTGGAATGTTTTAAACGGCAGTTTATCAGTTTAAATACTCTTTCAAAATGAAACACGTAGGTTAATTAAATTCTTTCACTTAAACAAATTTGACGAAGAAGAAAAGTGAGAGAGAGAAATAATCAACTGAAATTTGACCGTAAATAAAACGTTTCGTACTTTTGTTTGGTATGTCTTTCTTTCCGTCTGCCTATAAATACAATACGCTTCAACATAGACGATATAATACACATAGAAAATGGAAAGAAAAATAAGGAAATAAACTTCCGCTGCGATCATTTATAAGAAAGTGGACTAACTAGAAACTGTATTCTGTTCCAGTGTGAACGATTACAAGTTTTGAAAAGACAACGATTTGTTTCCGTTAAGATTTATTTATAATTTGAATAACTAAACTTTAGAAGGATTGTTCATCGCTGATTATGATAGTGATACACCTGATAATGCAGGTAAATTTAATGATTAGGTGGCTGAATACAATTGATGGTAACCAACAGTATTTCTGCTTTAGAAGTTTCAGAAGACAATATGAACGATATTGGAAGAGAAATAAAATCGGTATTTGACGTAGTGGAAGTACGCGGTAATTTTTATGCTGGTGGAAAAACAGATAATGTTTGTCTTCCTGGCCTTTTTATTCATAATATTGGTCATGTATTATTACCATTCTCTGAACTACAAGCAAAATCGATTATCGAGTCAAGCACCATTTGGCATTAAAGATCAAACAGTTTCTGAGAAAACGGTAAAGATGTTTCCTATACACACACCTTCTTTATTTTGAGCTGTAGTGAGATATTGAAATTTTTACGCACTTATAAAAACAGTAGAGTATCAGGAAAGTTTCAGCTCGTTTGCTTGAATCACTTCAACAGCCATTTTCACGAAAATCACTGAACGGATACGACTCAAAATTTTATTGGTCATGATATGAAAATAAAAGCGAAAAAACCAATCGTAGCACATCTATAATACCGATACTAAAATGATTAAAGCACTTTCTTAGCCAGAAACATAGCGGTATTTCATTATGTTAGATCAAGTTGGTTTACAGCCTCGGGTGGCTGGGCGATAGTATCACCTCCATACAACTAAAAAACATTGACTATGGTATGCAAGATGTAACAGCAATACTCTGCTATATATAACATATTTGGAATTATAGGCAGATTTCCTATGACCATGAAACAGATATTCGACGGAAGCAAAAAAATTGAATACACTTGAGCAAAGAGAGATGGACACGTAAAAAATTGTTGGTTTTGATTTTTCAGAGTACGCAAATTAATTGGGATAGAAAAGAGAACGTATTTTGAATTAAAAATATTTAATTTGTAATATTTTCTCAATTACTAAACGTATCACTATACGGTTTCTGCGATATAGTGGTACACTGCATGTCTCATGATTAGATCGGTAGGGAAATCGGCGGCGGCGTGTGACAGAAGTTTTTCAATCAGCGGCGGCGACTAATAGATTATTTAAAGGTTTCCATCTTTAGCGGAGGGTCCAACCGCAACCAAATTTGAGTACAAAAAGCTTTAGTTTAAACCAAGATCCATTGTCAATTTCATCATACTTTTTGTGTATGAGACCATTGAAATTATGGCTAATAAAGATTCTTATCTTATATCGGTAATAGCTATGCACATAGATGACAGAGATATACTGAACCAGTGCTTTCGCCCGTTTCGCATGATATTTTTGCGCAAAACTTTTCCTATCGACGAAGGCTAAAGCAAGCTTTTACGGCGAAGACCCCCACAAAACTTGGACGCCTTCGGCGGCGGCACAAAAATCTAACGGCGGTGACGTGTTCCAAAAAATGTTGACACCTTCGGCGGCGGCGGCAGCGGCGCGGCGCACAGGTCTACTCATGATATGTATATAGGGCTGATTCGATTCTAGTCAGAGGTCACTTATTTTTTTCCGCTTTTATCGACGTAATTGCTTGGCATAATGTCTTCCAACAATTGTTTCAATGCGTCAAAACTAATCTCAACAATCAGTTAATAATAGTTTTACCACAAATTTCAGTAAAAACGTGGTCGACCTAAAAGGGCACGTTTAACTTTAATGCGATAAGCATTTGTTTTTTGTGGAAATAGTTGTTATTTTTTCTTTGAAAATATTTGTTACATTATCTTGTTAGAATTGCCAATAATGAAAATTATGTGATTTTTTTACAGTGTATATAATATGTTTAATTCAAAATGCGTTCAATTGCTCTCCCAATTAATTTGAGTTCTCTAAAAAGTTCAAAACGTTCTCTTTTAAATATTTTCTCTGAAATTTACGAATAATTTACTGGCACTACGGATTATTTGTTGCAAATTTTGAACTTAGGAGAACAGTGCTAGACTGAGTTATGATTTTTTTTCCGACTAGGACCTCGATTTTGAAAAGTGACACTTGATCGTAAGATAGATGTCTATCAGTAACTAATAATAGCCAACTCACTGAATTTTCATAGCATAGATAGAGGAGAGTTACGACTATATTTCGCGGAAAAGAAAAGGTGTTCATCCCCTATAGATCAGAAGATAATAACGTTTTTATTGGAAATTAACCAATTGTTATATCTCGCGATTATCCAGTAAAAGAGACCTCATCATAGTTCTTAAAATCCAGGTTTTATAAATATTTAACAAAAAGAAAATGTACCTCATTAAAACAAAAGGAAGGTGAAGAGAATGTAGCCAAAACAAATAAGGTAACTATCAGCATTGCAATAAAAAAGCTGAGTTTAGCTCTTTCCGTTAACGGAATAACATCCTGACTTACAGTCAAGGGAATAGGTCGTAATTATCCTCGACTCATACTCAACCATCTTCCCTTTGTATTGTTCGCAGAACACTTTTATTTTACTTAATAGCTTCATTTCAAAATCGATCAAACGTATTTGTACTTCTTAATGTTGAAGTGTATTAAGAGTAATTTTGACATTGGTTAGTGCGTGTGTTAATAATCGACAGAGAAAGGTGAAAACAACTCTGTAAAAAGAATTTGCTTTCTTTGTCGCAACAGAGTTTTAGTGGGTGAATGAAGTATCCTATGACTGTGCATAATATTATATTTCATGCGACAGAACTCATTGATCGAAATAACGGGATAGGTCCTGAAGAACAATCGGAAGAAGCTTTGCAAAGTACAAATAAAGATGTGCGAAATTTCCGCGCGTTCCTAAAAATTCTTCTGCACTAACGAAGATGATAGTTTGTTACAAAGTGTATTACAATTCAAGCCACCACGATTCATTATTGGCTATTTTGCCAACTGGCGATTTTGCACTCGAGTTCTGATTATTTTTTCAGATTTTATTGCGCTAGTCATCAGCTTAATTTTTAAAAAATGAATTCCTCGTGCACGCGAAACAATTGCGTCAGACAAGTATTCTCTCTTGAATATCAGTCTTTTAAACCAAACTCTACAAAATTTTAAAGGTCGTAGAATACGAAAACAGAGTGAGACAGTTTGGAAATTGTAATGAACATCGCCAATGCACTATAAAACATAACCACACGAAAAATTATTTCAATAACATCAATCAGTTCCGTGTTACCAAGGGGTTGACGGTGGGACAGTAAACTGGTGTAGTGGAACCTGTAAAATTGTGTTTTGAATTTTTTAAAAGTAGTATAATCAGCGCATCAGCTATTGTATGAAAACTATATTTCTACGAAAACTATATTATATACGAATGGTTGTGCTGTATGACTTAAGTCCATTGAGGTGTTGTATTTTCGATAACATTTCTTTCACTCGCTTCAAAAGAAAACTGTGATCGTGTGGAGTATGGCTGTGACGATGATATCATAGCATTTCTACTAGATGCAGTGGATGTGTGGTGGAAAAACACTATGTGAAACTAAATCAGTCATTTCAGAAATACATGTTTGTGTTTTGTCAACTGTATCATGCAGTATCGTTGATATATCATGCAAAGGTAGTTTTTATTCTGTTCTCTGTTCCGAAATTGCTTGCAACAATGCTGCTGATATTGTCGACATCGCTGGTATAACAAAATTGTTTAATATCTGTGGTATTTGATCCAGTTTCATTTCTACACATTGGACTGAGATATTCATTGGTTTTATTTGTTGACTGTTAATGCTAGCAGTTTACTATTTTCTATATGTAAATTGTTTAGTTTTTGCGATAACATATTAAATGAAACAGAAACTCTTCATAGAGCTTTTTCAACGACGCCATCGGAAGGAGCAACCTTTAAAACCTATAAAAACTATATTTTCAAACTTTCTGAACCCTTTTTGCCTCTCAAGCCAAAATTGTACACTATGTTGATGTGCTAGGTCACCTTATGTTCCAGTCGTTTTTGAGTTTCATAAAAGTCAGTAGATGATACCAGGTCTAGGACTCGAAGCAGATGCGACATTACACGTAAATAGTAGAGACAATCACCATTTTAAAGCAACAAGATACCATCCGGTGCTGTAGTTTATACCATTTCATAGCAGTATCAGTTCAATCCAGTTGTTCAGAATAAAGAAATGTTTTTCGGTAACCTGATGGTTACACAAATTTTCGAATTTCGCAAACATTTTATACAATAATTCTGATTGCAATTAAAAAGAGAAGTCAAAAGATTTACAGAGAACCATTTAAAAATACCATCGACAACTAGTCAGCGCACAGATGCCGCTTTTGCCGTTTAAGAGTAGATTTTCCACAGTTAAATTTTTATCTATTCCAAAGAAAATGTGTTATATCTCCCTACTGTCTCCACTGTTTATCTCTGTCTCCACCAGTGTCCTTTAAGGAAGACTGTAATCATTTTCTATTTGATTGCTCTAACTATTCCTCTCATAGAAGCGTCCTGATTAATCAGTTTAAAATACTAAATATTCCGTTTAATAAAAATACTATTCTATTAAGATCATCCTTCAATAAAGCCAATTATTTCAAAATATATGAAGCAGTATGTCAATTTATAACTAACACCGCCCGTTTTAAATAATCTTCACAACTCCATTGTGCTACCAAAAACTTACATTTCGCGCCTACTTCTATGACTCTCACCTTTACCTGTGATATCTCAACTGAATGTGGTTTTTCTCCCTCTTCTCGTATATGTTCTCTTTCCCTTAATCTTTACAGTAACGATATAAACTTGAGATTTCTTAGTCATGTATTAAGCAAACTATGAACATGTAATGTGACAATTGCCTCGATTTGTACTGTACTTCATCGAAATAAAAAAGTTTATATAAAAAAAAAGAAGCCAAAAGCATTTTCACCTCCATATTGCTAAAAAAGGGCTTTGTACATTTTTGGTAGAGGATTTTATGACAGTTCTATGATAAAAGAATCAAATTTGTGGCCAACATCACGTCTTTACGCGGTTAGTATATCGCAGTACATCACAGGTACAAACGATCGAAGATTGCACTATGTATTGATTCATGTGAATAGCCATCTGGAGTTACGTTTATGCTAAATACTATATAGTTGTACTTGTAGTTTTATGAGATATAAAACTACAAGTACAACGAATAGAAAAAGAATGACGATACGAGCAGACAACTTCATTATTTTATTTTTGATTTTGGTGATAAAATGCCATCTTACCTTTTCGACAATAACACCTAAGGTGATAAATAAATTTGAAGTACAACGTCCAGGGTTTACCTCACTTCTTCCTTCGTGGAACCTAAATTCGACTAGTTGGAACTTTTACATATCCTCGTTCAATGCAATACCATTCACAACTGATACTGTTTACTACGTTCCTAATATTCAATATAGTCTAACGACGCCCATACAACCTGAAGTCATCACGAGCGATATTATATGGCCGAATGGAATTATTGCAGCAGATGAAAGTATTTTTGGATTTCCATATTCGATCATCGTACCCGATGGATTTCTTGTGCCAAGTAAAACAAAAGGAAATTTATATCACATCCCTCCTCCATTCACAGGTCAACAGCCAATTCCACTTGTACCCGATGAACAGAAATTGTGGTTTTATCATGATGCCGTCTTCAACGACATGGATTTAGATGGTTATGTTGATATCGTTACTGCTCGTGCTAATGTTCCGCTTGTTGGTCAACCTGTTGGTGAACTCATTTGGTTGAAAAATCCTGGGCAAAATTCGAGTGACAAAGATTGGACCATAAATCATATAGCTGATGGTCCCGACACGCATGTTGCATTTACAAGATTAACTGTGGAATCAAGATCATACAACGTTTTATTCACACATAGTTATTTTAATCGCAAACTGCAGATGTACTGGAGTGAGGACGAAAAGGGTGGTTGGAATGATACGACAAAGATCTCTAAACGTGATATTGACACAGACGAAGGATTTTTCGATATAACACTAGCGGATTTAAATGGAGATTCACGAGTAGAATTGCTGGTGCCTTGTAACGATATTAAGAATGGTTCACTTGTTGTATATGAATTACCTATCGATGATTTTCGCACAGGTGAAATTGTGAAACACACCTTAGCAACGAATTTTAAACCATTAAGTGAATCAAAAGGACGTGGTGCTCCCGGTAGTGCACTCGTCGTAGATATGTATGATCAACATAAACCCGTTATTGCATTATCCGGAGACGATGATGGTTGTGCATATCTCTTAGTACCTCAAAGTCAAGATGTAGCAGATTGGAATTATACCTTGACGAAATTTCATCAGGTGGAATCTACTGTGGGTCAATTAAGTGGCGATGATATTGACAACGATGGCAACCCAGAAATATTTGTACCATCATACGGACAGAATCAAATAACAATTTACAGATTATTACACAACTAATAACTTGCATAAATTTTGGCAACTTGGCAATTTTACACCATTCAAGTTAGAAAAAGACGAGAATAAATCGAAATCTTTTATTTCTTCAAATGTCTATAAAAGAAGTACACATTTTAGCGATGTTGCCTTTCAAAGAAATACGATATGTTTTTAGTTTCTAATAAAATTGAATTCAAGACGTTCTAAAGACCAGTGCATACGACCGCAATCAGAAACCACACACATTTGTTAAAATCCTAAAAGCTATGTTCTGTGTCAAAATGGAGCAAACCATACGGTTATTTATTTATTTATTTATTCTCGATGGCAAAGAGAAAGGGCATAAACAAAAGCCGGAGATTTATATACTCCTCTACAAACTTTGCTCAAGGCGCTTTTTATTAGTTCTTCTAAATTCGCAGCAAAATAGCTTTTGATGAGAAGCACTTCGAATTTAGGGCCTTTTTTTGTCACAGCTACACGCGCCGAAAAACGGTTCTAAAAATTCGAATCTTTAACCACATACCTTCATTTTTATACCAAAAGTAGAGTATGGCGAGCTGCGTCGAATGGCGCAAGAACGAAATTTCTAGCTCTTACACTATTTGAGAAAAGCTCAAATTACTGTGTCAAAAATGTCACAGCGTCACGCTTGGACAAGCCCTGTTAGTACGCTCTTACCTGAGGTATCTAGAGAGCAGCGCGTTTCTATCTTTTCGTATACGGCAACGTACAGATACAGTTAGTGCGCGAAGAACGTGCCACAAATGAAAGAGAACGTTGTTTTACTTAAATTATGATATTCACCGCCGATAACCAATTTTTACACGCCGCCGCCGAAAGCGCAGGAAATTTTCATAGCCTCGCGCCGCCTATGGTAAAAATTTCATTCGCAGCCGCCGAAAATTTTCTATCGGAGCATATGTCTTTATGTACCCTCGCTTTTCTCATATACACCTACAATTGTAAAAACATTATAAAATAATATAAAAGATAGTAAGAGTCTATAAGAAAAAAAAACACTGGTGTTTAGCAGCATAGAAGTTGTGTATAGTTGTAGATTTCTCTAGTTATTGCTCTGTTTAGGGCATCATTTAATCAGAAATAGGTCAGCAAATCAACTGCACTATGATAAGCTTTGGATCTAATACATTATACAACAGTTTCTTGCGCTTATGATAACTACCCAGGAAAATATTGTAAAGAACCAAACGCTGTAGCCATGAAAAATATTACGGACTTTTTAAAATACTCCCAAAATTCTGAAATTTTAAAGAGAAACTGCATCCGAGTTTGAAAATTTTGAAATAAAAGACATGTAATGATTGGAGATTATCATCTTGTCGGCGCAAATTGTTTCTTGTGTTTCTTTTTGCCACATAAAAAATTTGTCTTTTTGCATAGGCCAGGCAGACATTTGCTACAGAAGCAGTCCGAAAAACTATAAACACTTTTTATAAGTTTTCAGATATGCTCTCTTCAATGGTATGTTTTACAAAGTTCAAAGAGACTTCCAGCTGAGTTTTCCAAAGACCAGGTCTCTAGAAAACCCACACACAAGCATTATAAAACTATAAACTTTATAATGTTCTAGCGTTTATAGCTTTCGAACTGCTTCTGTAGCAAATATTAAAATCTTCAGCCAGAATTGTGACTCTATGCTTCGACTTTAAATATCCCCTTCGTTTTCAACATAAGTGCTTCTGTACTGAGAAAATCGAAAAAAATAAAAGAGGAGGCGGCGTATCTACAACACACCTACTTTTCTAGAAAGAGACTGGCTATAAAAGCACTAGTGATACGCAAGGGAGAATTGAGTGTTTGTTTGATTCTAAAGATTGATTACCCGTGAAAAAGCGTGTCTAAAAGCGTGAAGACGAGCTGGCAAAAATTGAACAAGTATACCAGTTTGTAGAAAATTGTTTGCTCTACAAGATGTGATAGCTTGTCAAGTTCGAAACTATTCTAATTAATCTGTATTAATCAAAGAAAAACCAGAAAAACCGTGACGCCTTGACATTGACCGTTTTTTGTCACGGAGTCACGGTTTTTCTTTGAAAAAGCGCGAAAAAATGAGACCGTTAGGTGGACAAGCCGCAGGCTTCTGTTCTTTTTACTTTTCTTCAGAACTCATGAAGGGTTGGTTTATGTAAAACAACTAACATCGAGGAAGGATATGGACATTTGCGTTCAGTTGATAGCATAACGAATATGTCCATATCCTTCCTCGATGTGAGCGAGTTCACAAAAAATTATACAAGTATTGAGATTGTATTATCCAGAATGTTCAAGGAGTATTCATTAATACAGCTTAATATCGATAATGATATTTGTATCAGGACTCGAAGTAGGCTGACACTTTTGAGGCCTGGTCTGCCTGCGTCAGGCCTGTAATGTTTAGATCTGCCTGGGGATTGCCTACCTACCTGCCTGTCAACAAATATCGATGGCATCATTATTTCATTCTCATGATGGACAATTAAATTTTGATTTTAATTATATACAATCATATTTTATACGACGTTATTTACTTGGTCATGTAAAAATTAATTATCATAATATTCATCATCAACATATATTTAATATCGATATTAAGCTATTTTATCGAACAATTGTGTAAATTTTGTTTTACCATCTAGAATTTCGTACATTTTACGCAAATATTGAAATTTATCCAAAACTAGAATGCCTCTTCCTTCGTCAGGCCTAAGAGTTGTAATTGATTTATCTGAAGGTAAACTTTTGAGCACGTGATAGTACTATTCATGATTTGTGTTCTTTTTCACTTCTTCTCGTTTGTTGCGTTCTTGATATTTGAACTAGTCAGTCAAAGAACGACACCTACTGACTAAATTCATTTCTTTTGTACTAAGAATTCTAACTTATTGTTCTCTCATAAGTCTGTGGGTAATCCTTTGTGATGCTGATAAATGTCAGTAACTTTGTGAAAAAACTGTTCTCCGTTGCTTATAATATTAATTTCGTCTACCTTTTTTGGTAATAACCCATATTTTAAACCATTGGCTAAACAATCTATTTCATCATCAGTAAGCATATGAATAGAAAGATTGGTTACTACTTTTCTATCCGATAAAACTATCTTCAACTTTGCTTTTTGTTCATATGCGATAAGCTTCTTATTCTGCGTTTCACGTTTCACGGAGTAATTTGATCACCAAGCGCCTAATTACCGGTATAGCTTTTACGGGTTCTGACAGATATTCCCTCAATAAATCATAAATAAATCATAAATCAGAAGCATATTGATACTGTTTCTTCGTTCGATATAAATTCTTATCCCAACCACTTGTTCGAGGGGTATTTCGAGTACCTGAAAGTATGTTCTCGATGGGCTCTCGCCGAGGACTCGACCCATCGGCGAGAGCCCATTTTCGACTACTCACCTCACCTGTCGAATGACTTTTTCCATTTGCGTGGGATATTTCGTATTAATTTCTTCTTGTAATAACTGTCGTTGACTCTGTCGATAAGCCTTTGTGTTCAATAAGTATTTGTTTTTTTATATGCGCATATAAAAAAGAAAGGTACAATTCTAATTTTTCAATGATAAATATATTCTCTCCTATCCACATGTATATGAATCACTATATTAAAAATGAAAATAGTTTTCATTTTTTTTGTACAGTAGTTTTATATTGAAATGACCGGTTAAGGTCGAAATATCCAGGGAAAATAAAGGATATGATGAAATTCAAAACAACTGCACTAATAATCATGTTCTTCGAAAGGGGAATATGGTTAACAAGATCACACCGGTAGAAGTTGCATTATTTTCTCCAGGCAATCGCTGTCACTCTAGTAACTTCACTATTTCGATCTGAATGTGCTGTGCATCAAAAGCCACCATATTTATTTTTAATCAAGCAAAAAGACAAAATACACAAGGAGCAGAAAAGAATAGTTTCTCTTTTCCTGGAAAGCGTGTATCGGTTAGGATATAATTTTCATTTTCTTAGTTTTTTTCCAACGTATGTTTGTAAAAACTGTTCTTTATACATAGTCGACGGTTGAATATAGAGAAAATAAGAGCTAACTTGTGGTGCATACGATAAGAAATAAGCTACAGTTAATGAATAACGTTGCCAATTGACATTTAATTCTGTACAAGCCAATGAAAATGATATTATAAATTGTGGTAATGAACACAAGAGTATGAGTAACGATGGTATGAATAGTTCTTTTTGTTTTTGTAATTGTTCACGAAACACTCTTATCTGAGTCTTGTTTCGAGTAGCATTTGCACGTTTGCGAGCAATCAAAATAATTGAAATGAATGTTGAAATAAAATTAATTAAAACTGGAATCGAATAGTGAATGAATATATTGACTTGATTGTAGATTGATAAAACAGTAGAAAATTGTGTAACACACCACGTACCTACAAAAAGGAGAGCATTTCTAAGGTGGAAACACTGGTTTATGTGGTCCTAGTCTGTATAAAGTCCGACATATTCTCATCTGTGGATGTCAAAAAGTATATATCCATTTTCAACTTCATTCTACGCGCTCTTTTGACGCATCCGACACTTTATATGCGATGTCATCGTACATGTATTGGCTCCCATATATTCTTAACATGAACAAACGGTTATACTCACCATGCTCGCTATATTTTGGATCTTGTACAATATAATACTCAACCAGTTCATGCACATGTGAACCAAGTGTAAGAACGACAATTATAAGAATAATATGTTTAGCAATAGCCGGCTTTTTCAACCACAGACCTTTTGGATAGAGTATAACATACAGGCGTTCAATTGTGACGAGTCCCGTGAGCCAATAACTGATTCTCGTAAATGCTGATAGTATAAAACTAACTAATTTACACCAAATCGTATTCCATAAAGAATTCCAAATCATTCCTTTCGTGCCCAAAAGAACATGTATGACTTTCAGCAATAAAAACATCAATGACAACTGACTTGTTAAACTGTGGACAAACAGATAATAACCACTGCCAACTAAACGTGGTTTCGGACATTGGAATGTTAGAAAACAACAGAGATTACTACAGAAACCAATAAGTAATAACAGCACTGGCACTACAATGTATAATACGAAAGACGCTTTCTGTACAATGGATGATGTTGAAAATAGATCATCTGTTATTAGTGATTCAAGCGTAAAACTCAACACTTTTGTATTATGTTGACAAACAGAACCGTAGTAGCATCGAGGACAAACACACAGGAAATCTGCTCGATCTGCTAAATCACCTTTTATACATTAACTGTTCATGAGACAATGATCACACTGATCAATTGAACGATTATAGCCGAAGCATTCAGCTTTATGATATAGATCACAGAGACACATATAATTGTCATCACGAAAACAGAGAACGTCCAGCGATGCTTCGTTAACAATGTTGCAAAGAGTATGATATTTGAAAACGATTATTGATGCATTGAATATTTTATTTCCTAAAATGCACGAAGACAATTGAACAACCGATTCGATAGCTTTCTCGTTCACCCAGGCCTATAATGTGGCTCCTACTTAATGACGATACAGCTGTACTTGATTGAGATTTCAAACATGTTTGATTCGAATGACATCTGTCAAAGCGCAAATTAGCTCCTGGATTTCAAGAATGTGTTATGCGTCCAAAAGTCGGTCAGTTTAAGTACGATCCATTAGACTATACTCCTCTAGTATAAAACAATAAAATACTTTTAATACATTTTACCTGTTGTCGTCGAATTCTGTGTCTTGTCTAAATTAAATATTGTATGTGTATGTCGACAATGATTTTTTTCGTTTAAAATCATAGATAAGTTCAAATATGTATGATTTGTTTTAACATATAAAAGATAATAAGCTGGTGGAGAGATTTGTGGTGAAAAATGTAATTTCAATAGTCCCAAAATCGGAAGTGAGAGTTGATCACGAATAAATTCTGTATGTGATGTTAACTCATTTGTATAAACATTTTGTTTTTTCATTATTAAATTCCATGTTTTGTCACTTATATCGTATAACTGGAGTACAGAAGCTATAACTGGTTGTTTTTCCCTAGACATCGATTTTATATATCTTAATTCTAGCTTCCCAGAATTATGCTGACAATGATTACCGAAATATGATGGACGACATAAACATATATAATCTTCAACTGTATTATCCGGTTCAAATTGGATGTAACATGTGCCGCCGTTTAAACAAAGATTTCGACCATTAAACATATCACATTGCCGTGGAATAAAGCAACCTGGGCCATAACGGTTCATGGAGCATTGACAGAGTGGCTTATCATCGTAAAATAGACCTCGGTAAGATGGACGACACATTGCTGATTTCGAACAAAGATCACTAAAGAGATCGAAAGAATCGTTAGTAACGTGTGATACTAAGGAAAGGAATGTACCTACACATTCAAACATGACTGATCTAGATGTTGACAGTTTTTTCCGTATGAATTATTGTTACATAAACAAAAATATGAATTAGTAACAGATGGCATTTTCCGTCGTTCAAGCACGGGTTTATCATTGTACAAGTTTGGTTCTTGTTGTGATAGATCAGGCGTTGTGCAAGGCGATAGGTTGGCAAAAAATCAAATTTTATTGGGTATTCCCAGACGGCAAGAAATTCAATAGACGAATCTATCTGTAAAAGAAATGCTTCAAAACGAATTTTATGACAGGCTTGATTTGATAAGTATCGCGGTCGTGGATAAACGAAATAGAACTTGTGTTTTCGATCAAAATCATTCAACGCTGGTGTGTAATGAAACTGATGTTGATCAATTATTGTTTCATTGACAAGAAATACAGCTATGATTTTAATCGTAATCGTCTGTTTATTCATCAATGTTGACGTTCGATCTTCTAGATTTGTTATCACAGTTACACGATCACTGAAATACTCACAGTAGTGCCCATATGTTGATGGAGGACAAAAACATGCTATTGATTTATCGCCGCTAAGTGTATCTTTCATTCCTATAGCAACACCACGATTGCACAGCCAGCCTTGGCGCGAAAAGTGTCTTGCTGCTTCTTGTATTCCGACAAAATCAATAGCGAGTTGCGGCAGACTTCGGATGCTAACTAAAAGAGGAGGTAAAGTCGATTCAGTATCAAAGACAGGCTTAAGCTGCCGGCCATTGAAAGCAATCTAATTCCTTTGTGAGCTTCTGCGTAAGATCTTAACACGTTAGTAGGAACCCCAGCTTACTCAAGGACAATTGATCAGTGGTGGAAGAAAAGTTTTGCTTTTCCGGTAGAGAAATGTTTTCATTGCTCTCGTTGCTTTCTTTTTCGTCCTGTGGATAATCGGTTAATGATATACTAGGTGTATAAATTTCGATCTGAGCATGATAACGATATCTGCCGATCATTTTAAGTATTTCTGTTTCACAATAATATTCATCTTCACCATATTCACATTGAGGTATTCCGTTACACCTAGCATTTTCTATACATGTTTTGTTTAAACAATACACATCTCTGAATAACATATCCGCTGCCACTGGCCGTGTTTTATTACATGGAATTCTCAAATTATTTAATAAATAAAAACATAAGTATTTGTCTTCATTATTTAAACAACGCCATTCACAATGGTGCACTTGCGGTATACAGTATTTATCTACAAGTTCACGGCCGTGTTCACATTTGAAGTTAAATCCTAACATTTTATGTGATGAACAAGCAATTAAATTTCGTTCATCAAGGCTACCATAACAATCGACGCGACCGTCTCCGATTTGACTCAAATGAATACAAGGTCGATTCGATGTAAAATTAAATGATTCGTCAACATCAACCAATAGGCATGGATATTTGTGGGTATAATTGCATAACATGTCGAATGGTCGATTAACATTCTTTTCACGACAGAGACTTTTCATTTGCATTAAATTCATTATCACTTTCGAGTTGTGATCCGATAATACTGTTTGAAGTTGAATAGCTTCTTCGTCACTTCCTTTAAAACAAATTAAAATAGCGAAACCTAACGTAGTCTTACCCTATCCGTTACAATATCGACTTACCGTCATTACAATCCCATACACCGTTACAGACCCATTCTATCGGAATACATTGTTTTGACCTTACACATTGATAATAGTTAGTTGAACATCTCCAATCGGTACAATATTCTGGTAGTTCATCAGATCCAAAGCTCAAATCCCAATTAACATCACAATACTGTCGAAATAATATTGATTGTGCAGTAATGCTAGTGCTGTTGTTTGTGATTTGATTTGTAGTTACATTGTTTGACGTTACCAGTGATGATTCTGCGATGTAGTTTCTTAATAACTGGCAATCCCTTGGACGTTTCTGCAAACATTTAACATTAGATAACAAGAGATTATGTTTCAGAGAATATTCATCCCGATTACTCTTGTCACAGTTGTTGACTGAATTGCCAACATTATAAGCAAATAAACATTTCGGTTCATCGTAGGGAGAACAAGAAAAACGATGTTTTCTTACATTTGCACATTCAGCTTGCATAAGAGAACTTTCATCTTCAGCTAGTAATAAAAAAGAATTATGGTTACCATCCGCCAACATCTGGGTAGACTTGTCAGGACAGATAAGATTACGGCTTGTCCAGCTAACGGTCCGCTTTTTCCGCTCATTTTCAAAAATTATCGCAATAAAGCCACAAACTAATATAAAATTCCAACAAGATAATTAAGTACATTAAATGTTTCTCGACAAAATGAAAAGTGTCTCGGCTCTGGACGTTGATTCTCTATTAAAATACAGCTATTGTACAAACAGTCCAAAAAGTCGATCTGGAGGTTATCTGAGAAACGTGTCTAAAAGAGTGAAGATGAGCAGGTAAAATTTGAACAAGTATACCAGTTTGTAGAAAATTGTTTGCTCAATACTATGTGATAGCTTTCTAAGTCTGAAACTATTCTAATTAATCTGCATTAGTCAAAGAAAAACCAGAAAACCCCAAAAAAACCTTCAGATCGATTTTTTGGGCTGTTTTTACAATAGCTGTATTTTAATAGAGAATCAACGTCCAGAGCCGAGACACTTTTCATTTTATAGAGAAATGTTTAATCTACTTAATTATCTAGTTGCAATTTTACATTAGTTTGTAGCTTTATTGCAATAATTATTGAAAATGAGCGAAAAAAGGGGACCGTTAGCTGGACCAGCCGATTAGTAGAAGTTGACCCGAAAGAGCCGATCTTGAATTGCTAAAAAGAAGTAAGTATCCGTAGAAATGTAGGGTTTTGGCCTTTTTAAAGTACTGACTTCGTCAGAAAATCGAAACCCACCTTCAGACTTCTAAGTCATGAAAAAACTTTGGACCCGTTCGGGTTAAGCGCCGGGATTTGGGATAGGGTTCGCTTCAGTTCACATTCGGCTGACGCGAACGCGTCTCAGTTTAGAATCGGCATCCCCGCTCATATACCCAGTTCGGTATGTTTGAGCTAAAGATAAAGTAATACCTGTCTATTTCCCGCATAAATACAAATTCGTTCAGAGATGGAGCAACTTCAGTGTAACGCACAGTGGGCAAGCATGCGAACATTTGGCAAAAAGGCGAAAGTATGCTTTTTACATTAGAAAAACTCATTTTTTCTATGGTGCATGCGGTTTTTAGTTTGAGCTTAGATAAGGATTTTTCGAAAAACCCTTGGGTTTTGAGATAAAATCCATTTTTCACATCTCAGAAACGCTGTTATTGAAAAATAATTTTATATTTGAAATCAGCGCATAAAACCACATCGAATAACGTATAACTTTTCCATTTTCTAAATTAAAAAACCTTTTTGAATTAAAAAGCCACATGTCCGCCTAGTCTATAGAAAAATATCCACTGTGTAACGTCATCATCCTCTCACGCCTGCCGAAAATTCAAACATTTCCTTCTTCTGAAAACTGAATCAAGATCGCCTTCCAAACAGTTTTTGGCAGTAGCCATCATCGTACAACACATAGCATTCGTTCTTTGGTCAAATCTTATATCTCGTGCTCGATGTCGATTAAAAAACTCTAAACCGCCTCTCTTACCTAGATAGCAATCTGGTGCACCATCGTGTGTATTATATGTTTAAATGCAACTGTAAACACGCAGACGATCGCAAACTTCTGTTGTATTCGGGTATATGTTATTCCAACAGAACGGCGGTAAATGTGATTTATCTAAACCCATATCGGCCAGAATATTCAGCACTTGTGTACCGTAAAGCCATTCAAAAGACCGATACGTTCCTCGAGTAGCAAAAAAAATTTCATCAAGTGATGCGCCATATTTCATATCTGAATTCAATTCCATTCCAAGGTATTTAAAACTATGAGAAAAGATGTAATGATCTGGTAATTTTTGTTTTTCAAAATCATGTGTTAGATATTCGTAAAATGTACGAATAAACGGTGCCAATATTCGTCCATTTGGATATTCTGTTACAATTATAGATCGCACAGCCACTGATATCTCATATACCGTTTGCAATCATTTCCTGAACACGGACATTCGGGATGTGCGCCATCAGTTAATGCACATTGATGTAAAAAGAGACAATAATTCTCGTCTCGTTCACCAGTCAAACCATAATACAGACACATGCCATTTGGCCGAGTCCACACTGGATTATAACTGTCTAATTCACACATAAAATATTTATCATGATAGTTTCGGCAATATGCCTCAAGAACATAGTCACGTTGAAATAAAGATCTATCATACAAAATATTACCGTCAGCGCATGAAAAATACATTTTTGAAAAAACAATAAATTCATCACAATTAAAATTAGTTGTGTAAGGACATCTGGCTATATTGTGTAGATCATTATTTATTTGTTCATCAGTTTGATTTTGCAAGTTATATATAAAGGATGTCAAAAATTAACTCTTTATCAACCATGTTATGATTCTCCTGCTAAAAATTCGACTAGCATTTTCCGTTTGTGATAAGCTGTTCAGTTGTAGCGCCCAATGTCTGGACATCATTTTTGTCTGCTTCATTGGCAATCAACATCACCGTCAAGAAAATAAGCTTCGTCAATGCAATGACCTGACTTACAACGATATTCAGATTCTGAATCACATTCGTTATGTAATAATTTTTCACAATAATCTTCATCGACGCCCCCAACACACTGTTGTTTACCTGAACGGAAGCGAAAATGCGTCTACAGACACCCTGACAGACTGATTTTATATGTATATATGCACTCCAGAAAGTGAAAAAACTATTTCTTTTGTTTATAAAACTATTTCTGGTCCTCTACTTGGCTGGTTCAAGTCATATCTGTCTGAACGTACCCAGATAGTAACAGTGGGATCTGTTCATTCTACTTCAGTCCCTGTTATTTCTGGAGTGCCTCAAGGGAGTATTCTTGGCCCCGTTTTAATCTTTATTAATGACTTACCTCAAAGTCTAGTTTTCGATTCTCTATTCTCGCTCTTCGCAGATGATCTTCTTTGCCTAGCCGATCCAGGCAAGGCACAGGCGTGCATAGACGACGTTCTGGCTTGGTGTGAAACGAATTTTGTCACTTTAAACAGTTCAAAATGTGAATGGTTGTTGTTTTCTACTGTATCTAACGTATGTCTCACAATGTCTTTAAAGCTGAATGATCATATAATTCAGCGTGCTTTTTTTCTTAAACTTCTTGGCGTTACGTATGATCTATCGCGGAAATGTCGTATTGATAATGTGGCCTCAAATTGTCGAAAAATGCTTGGTTCTATATCCCGTGTGTTCCGCTATTCTCCTAATTCTCTTCGTCTTCATCTTAATAAAACTCTCATACGTCCAACTTTGGAGTACTGCAGCATTCTATATGATACGTCTTACATTTTTCATCTCTGTGTTAGATAAAGTACAAAACTTGGCCTGTAGATTAATCCTTTGAGATTATGATAGTCGTTCCTCACAACTTCTCACTCGGCTAAATTTAGCACCGCCCTCCACTTGAAGAAAATATTTTCGTCTGGCTTATTTTCATAAACTATACAACGGGATGTCTTCCCTCTTGAATAGATATGCATCAGTTCTAGAACTGACGTTTGTGCATCCGGATAAACTTTTATGACTCGGCTATTAAGAGTGGCTCAGAGTTGCAGAACATCTCATTCCCAAGCAAAATCTGCTCAGCAAAAATATCTAGATGCATTCGCTGGTGCATCTAGCGATGCTCCAGCAGGAGCATCTAGATAAATGAGTAAAAAAAATCTAGTTATCTAGATGCATCGAGTAAAAGCGATGCACTAGTTGCAGGAGGCGATGCATCGCCTACCAATATAGGAATATTGAAACGATAAAAGAGACGATATTTAGCGCGATGCATTAATAGTGCATCTCCTTTTGAATCGATTTTTTTTCACAGTTTCTGCATCAAGTTTAGAGCGCTGCAGCTAGATACAAAAAAGTAAAAGAATAATCTGTGCCTACGAGAATCAAACTCGACCACTTCGTATCGAATAGATATCATATATAGAATTTATATATGTACTTACGAAGCATTTACCGGCTAGGCTATCCAAGCGCATTCATTAGCGCAAAATCGACTTTTTATACGGGGAACAGAATCAGTCCAATTTTTTTTTCTGAAGAGCTTATTATGTAAATCGACGGGCAGCAAAGTATCTGTTGATTCAAGTCACTTTTCACATTTTGGCGCGAATAGCAGTAAGTGGCGTAAGTGGCGCCACTAATGTTCGCGCCAAAATATGAATAGTGATTTGAATCAACAGATACTTTGCTGCCCGTCGATTCACATAATAACCTCTTCAGAAAAAAAATTTGGACCGATTCTGTTCCCCGTATAAAAGTCGGTTTTGTGCTAATGGATCTTCTTAATCGATATCTGCCATATCATGATGCAGATATAAAGGAAATAGTTCAGACAATGAAAAAATTGGAGTGCTGCTTTGGAAACGAAACAGAATAAAAGACAAAACTGTTCTGTGCGGAGTAGAAAAGGGTTCTGAGAGCGCTTATTAACTCCAGCTACCAATGACTGGATAGTCCACCCTTGAGGATTTTTAAACCGAGAAATCGCCGATATATCGCTATAGGGGCGTTGATCATGGTACATATCGCGATATCGTCATTGTTTATCGCGATAAATTCTACATCGCGATCTATCAGACAGTTTCGATAGATCGCGATGCAAGTTATTACTGCGTTATCTCTACGATTTATTTCAATGCAAA
>CAJNOQ010002798.1:0-22624 GCA_905250885.1 Didymodactylos carnosus | reverse complement strand
TTTTCTAACGGTCTAACAATTGATATTTAAATGGCAAAAAAATGTGACCAGTAGGGTTACTGGCAGCAGTTAAATGCCTGTTATTTGACCGTTTTTTGACATTTAAAAAAATGCGAAATAAATGCATGTAAACGTTCCCAGTTATAATGGCAAAAAACGGCCTAAAAATGTCATAAAAATGTCATAAAAATGCCATTTAAATGCTTATTAACAGCGTATTAAATGGCATTTAATTGGCAATTAATTACACCGTTTTCGACGTCCTGGGTACTTTTTTAACTTAAGTGACGAGTAAATGTACGACATATTATTGTAACAGAATAAATAGGTGTACCCTTTCTGAATATAGCCAAAGTATTGAAAACGTACTTTCACATCTCTGATAAGAATCTTTCAGTTTCCAAAATCGATCTAACTTGTCGATATTTCTGGCAACTTTTTGATACATACTGAGTATGGTCCTGAGAAATGTGTACATGGTTAGAATCAGCAATTAAAACGTGATCAAAACAAACATCAGTTGTTTCTGAAATCATAAAAAATATTTATCAAAAGTTTTCTCCTTTAGTTTTTTTACAGAAAAAATGAAAATTTTTTCTTCTGAATGAAGTCTTGAAATTTATCAACCGAGTATAACAGTGGCAAATATGACGGTTAAAAACATAAGAATGGATCACACAGTTACAGAAAAGAATTATAAACTACTTAGAGTAGATTTTTCAATACGCGATTTAGATTCGATCTGACAGTGTGAAAACATCCCGATCCGGATATAGGAGGTGACTTTTACTGGCTGAGAGCTTCATCTGGGTGATTTTATACTGTGTGAGCTGATAAGAGCAACTATAAAGTATACACAACTAAATCAACACATAATATAACAGTCAAGGAAAAATTGACCATGTCTTGATCACATTTTACTCGAAGAATGTGTCCTGTTCGTGAGCGCGCTCACGCGCTCAACAACAGCAGGTTGTTGCGCATGTATCACATAATGAGATAGAAAATCAGACTGATGATGTTCTGTAATGACTGTGTTTTTTTAGTCTAAAGCGTTTAAAGAACAAAATTAATTATTGTGAATAAACTCTCTTAAGAAAACATAAACGTGAACAATATATGATTAATTTATTTCCTACGGAAAATCTGAATGATTTAATCAATAATTACTCGAGGAAAAACCGTTTTATAACGGAAGCATCATTGCATTGTGTGAAATCTTTCACAAAAATTTATTTTATTTTATGATAAAGTATTAAAACTTACAGCTAAAAAGAAAATAAATATTTTTGCAGATGAATCTGTTGTTAATGGTATTATTGGTATTTAGGTAAAATTTCACTTTCACAAAAATATTATTGCCATAATTGATCGAACTGCATGCTGATTTAGTCTCTCTTTATGACACTAATAATGTACTAAAATTTTCTATATCATCAAATCTTCTTTAACAGGCTCCTTGGGGAATTCATGGAAACAAGCAACACTGTTTGATCTAAACGTTATAGATAGTTTGAATGAATGTATGAATACAGAGCATAGGAATAACTACCATCAAATTTAATTTAACAGGTATCATATTGAAATAATAATTATTTATTTATTCGTTTATCATTGATCTTGCACAAAATCTTGCGTATATCAATAGACTTATCACTAATATAAATCCAAATAAAATAACAAAATAGAGAATAGCAAACGATACAAGTGTAAACATATACAATGTTCTATCACACCATGACAACGGTTTTTGTAAACTCATCTCCCCATCGGGTATGTAGATAGTCCACGTCCAATAATTACCAATGATAAACCAACTACATAAAAACATAAGTGCAATTAGTTCCATGAACCAAATTCCATTGTCTTTTAATTTTCCTGTTGAATCATCGGTATAACCGTGACCACCTACACTATGATCATCATCATCGTCTAGACCACTTTCTTGTCGACGGCGCCGAATTGCTCGTATCATTAGCCAAAGTGTAAACAGCAAACCGACACCACCACCAATTATATGATAAATAATTAACAATGGTTGACGAGGGCACTCATCAACGTATTTACAACCTGAAAACGAAAGTTTAGTCCTACAAATGTTAAATGGAGAAATGATGACTTACCAAATATAAACATTAAAAATGATAATAGCACCAACAGCGCTTCAATACATATACTTGGTACTATAGACAAATGATAAAATAGAATAAAAAGCTTATGATATGCAGCATCGTTTACCGATAGTGCTGGAAAAAATTATATGAACACCCAACTTTTTTCGATTTTTTTCCTCAACCGGAGAGTTAAAAACAAATTTCTAATGTGATTTCTGTAGGACTCTCCCTAGTAAAAACAGAAGAGTCTTTAAAACTGCTGAAAAAAAGTCTCTAAAAAAATCCAAATCATAGAAAACTAGATCGTAAAATTTGGATTGAAAATTTTTACTGACATTTGTCATGCAGCGAAAACGTTTTCGAGCAAAATAATTGTTTTTCAGTTCTCTATAATATCTTCTCATCATTCTCTAAACAGACAGAGCTACTGACATTGTCTAAGAGTCAGCAAAAACAGTGCTCAGGAGACCTTTAGAAAGCTGTTTTTAGTTCACCGGTTGACGAACATAAAAAGTATAACTTTTTCTCACACTGTGAATGTTACGGTTACTTACAACTAATACTGATAATATGAAATGCTCGAGTTAAATAATCGATACAATTTTCACTCTCTTCACTAGCCACAACGAGTTGACCGGGCAGTGTATCATATTGAGAATCTCGACGATCCCACTGACCTTTATTTTCGTCTTCTTCATTGTGACAACACTAAAATTATGTTGATAATAGAATAGTAGTTATACAAATAATGATGAGCTTTCATTATACAATCTAATCCAAAGGAGAATTTAGATCAATTCCTTAAGGTAAGGTATAATTTTTTTTTTTTTCTCTATCTATGTGAAATTTGAATCTTCAAACTTACAGTACAACAACAGCATGAGCATGGCATGTGTCAATTGTTCTAAATTTTGCATTTTTTATTTTTTGTGTATATTATTTATTATTATTAATATATTGCTGTACTTGTTTTTATAATAACTCGAAAAACGAAGAAAAAAGAGAGATTTTCCTCTTCTTTTCATTAACGAATCGCACATCTATTTTGGAATAGAGGAAAAAAAATCACCACACATAATACATACACAAATATATTTTCCGAAAAAACTTCTTTTTTTTTCACAATAGCTCCTTCGGGAGAAGAATATCGAGTTCTATTCCCAATTGATGAAAACGACGTTTTTTCTTCTTCTTCCCTCAGAAAGTGCAATTTGATTGAAGTGTATTGTTATGAAAGATAATATGTAGACTATCGAAGTGTATGTGGTGAAGCAATATAACAACAATAAATAGTGAACGATTGATCAAATTTATATCATTTCGGAAAGAAAGACAAGGGAGTTTTTCTATTTTTCCTGATCACTTATTGTGTACACTTCTAATCTAATTATATGAATTAAATAAAGGAAGAGAAGAAGATGACGGAAGAGAAAAAAAGAAACAAATCATGCCCATATTTGAGCTGTTAATGATCTCATTTGAAGTATAATTAAAGAAAGAGGAAAAGGAAAAGGAAAACCCTTATTCTTTTAGATTCAATAAAAAATATTTTCTATACTGACGAGTGTATGTCTTGGATATTTTAATAGTTCATTATATCATTGAACTCCTCACGTACTCAACACATATAGAAATAATTGATGAAACATAACAAGAGATAAAAAATATTCTAAAATATTTGACATTGCATTACAAAACTAATTTATTGAAAATAAATTTGACATCTTGAACAAACTGTAACGAAAACTGTCAGATCGACGAGTTTTCTTGAACAAAATTAAATTGTGTCTGTGCGAGCAAACAATGGCGCTCATAAAATACAAAGAAAATTCATATACTAGTAAATGTTATTAACGAACGAGTATATTCCAAATCACTCTTCTTTATCAAGATGCGGGTACTAGTTATGACCAAGTCTTTCATAATCTATTGGGAGAGAACAATCTATGCAAATTTCAGTCGATTCAATGTAATTCGATAAGACTGATTCACAATCACCAAGCTTTTCAGAATTTTGATAGTAATTGATGATCTCTTATATCATCGCAACCTAATTGAAGTTTTCCAAAATCGTGTTTACACGAATCCGATTTGGACTCTTCAAAGTCGTTTATAGTGCAAACAACAAATTTAAGTTAATGAATGACTTAAAAAATTCTTGAAAAATGTTTTCAGAAATACCTGGACTCGATAATAATATGATCAAAACAGTTGTAAAGGTAGTTTTTGAGGGAAATTTTCTAAAAAACCTTCGGGAAAAGTGTTTAAGTCATAATAATGTGTTTTGACTGACGAGGGAACCTTTCGAACTGTTATCTCACTTTTTCAGCCAAATCCAGTGGGTTATAGGTATTCGACCACGTTGATTCTGAATAAGAATATGAGAGCTGCTCTTAGGTCTTCGAAGACCCGTTTTCTGAAAAACCAGTTTTTCAGATACTCTAAAAATAACCAAAATCTTTCTTAATGAGGCATGATTGTAGCCCGCAAATTTCTGATTAAAATGAGACATCTCTCAGCTCTACACGACCTTTTTTTACAAAGTTATAGAATTTACAAGAAAAGCCCTAAATGTTCATTGTCAGCTCAAGACTACAGAAATATGAAGAAATTAATTTAGGGCTTTTGTTGTCAATTATATAACTTTGTAAAGAAAGGTCGTGAAGAGCTGGGAGATGTCTCATTTTAATCAGAAATTTGCGGGCTACAATCATGCCTCATTAAGAAAGATTTTGGTTATTTTTTAGAGTTTCTGAAAAACTGGTTTTTCAGAAAACGGATCTTCGAAGGCACAAGAACAGCTCTCATATTCTTATTCAGAATCAGTGTGGTCGAATATCTATAACCCACTAGGTTTGGCTGAGAACAAGCATTGCTACCAATTAGCAACATCCGATACCACTCATGCATGGTTTAAAAATAAGATCTCGCTTGGATCCTACTTTGAAGAATACATTTTGAGCCATTTGATTATGAAAAAAACGATGATTTTTTTCACTTCTTAAGATGAACTTAAAAGTTTTGGAGAAGTGCACTGATTTTCCAAAGATCCTTGTAAAACCCTTCTATCGAAAAGAATTTTGAAATTGAAATTGAAATCTCACACTTTCCTCTCTTTTCGATAAATATCTGACTACACTCATTTTTGTATGCGGTAGTAGTAACTCTCCCTTATATTTGATAACAAATTAACATTAATGTGCTTAAACTTCTTTGTGAATTTGAAGCATTTTCTTTTTCTAAATGAATGATTTAATGCTGATATGTTGTTTGACGGTGTTTTCCATGCTTTTTGCGTGCTCATAGTATTCATTTCGATTGAGTTGAAAAAATGATATTGAGTTTTCGTCCCTCAATTTGGATACATCTTATTATATGTTGCTGTCGTTATTTTTTTTTGTTGTAGATGATTAGGATCCTATTATCCTGTTATTTCCTGATGCTCGTCTTCCAATAGAAAGGTAATGGACTTGAAGGTGATAATAGAATATAAGACATCATTGACACTGATACATGAAGAAGTAAAATACTATTGTTTGAAATTTATATGTAGACACTTGGCACGTATTGTTGTCCAGGACGTCGAAAATATGATTAATTATCTATTAAATATCCATTAATCATCCATTCATTTGTGTTAAATATTAGCATTTTTATATTCCTAAAAGTGTTGGTTCTTTTTACAACCAAAAAATAGACATATTTGATGGTCGTTTCGAGGCTATTTATGCATCAGCAGGAGGCCGTTAACGACCTATTTGTGGGCCGTTTTCTGATGTCAGTTTCTTTCTGACTTATAATCTCACAAAAAATGAATCCAAAAATTTTTGGTTTCTTAGAACCATGGTATCATCACTATTACCAATGAGGCTACCTCCTCAAGACAAGCTTCGATGATTTGTATAATTAAAGAGAAAAAGTATAAGTTTTTTAAAAGGAATAGTGTCATATATATTTTAGTTACAATAGCGAAACAACAGGACGAATGATTTGTTTAAAAATGATGAAAAATTGATATTCAACTGTGTGAAATATTGAATACTAATTTCTTCATAATTTATTAACTGTTTTAAATAAATTATATCCTAACGATCTAATTCAGTGTTTCTAACGCATATAAGTAAAAAAATGTAGATTACATGATAAATACAATACACTCGATTTCCTCCATAAGAAGATCTGAAAAATACTCTGAAATGTGGACAAGTACGCTTGATTCAAAATTCTCATTAAAAACTTTAATCTAGCTGCTAATACTTATTTTATAACTATATTCCGACTATATTATTCTTACCAACTTCAATAACGTCTTTGCTTATACAATTTTGTTTTATTTTAATGTAGTTTTACTTCAATTTAATAATACGAACAAAAATATTATCATAATCTAATCTATTGTTGGTAACGTAATGTGTTATATTTGTACACTTTAGCGCCGAATTGCTTATGATCAAGAATTATAGAACTAACTCTAAATAAAATAAAATAGCAAAGTATCAAGACGATGATCTTCAAAGTGCACTACTGGGTAGAGCTCGTTTCGTCGAGATATGTGTGTGTCAGATTTGACAAGGTCAGAAAATAAATATCTGAATTAGATGTACGGTATGGTTCCATCAAAATAACGAAAAGTGGCGCTGCATCAAATTCTCATTGGTTCATATCGGATAACCTATGAATATGGATGTTGTGTGTTTGTTTATATGAACTCTTATTTTCTGCAAATCAGAATGCTGTTTTTAATATATAATAGATTTTTTTTTCTCTTGAATAGAGTTATAATGGTGTAACGGTGCCATATTAGAATCAACGAATTGATTGTATATTTATTTGAGTAACTATTCATTCAAAAATGTTATTTGCCACATATCAATAACAGAAGAACTCGTTCTCTCAATCTATCCTCATTATCTTTTTGAAAGCACGGTAGTAGCCAACAAAGGTCGACACAGATCAGGTTTAGATTAATTAAAATATAGTAACTTCGTAGATCTTGCCTGGGAGGAAATATATTTTGCATTTTATTCGAATTATCAGTTTGAGATAATTTTTGTTCTTCATTGACGGCTATATGAAGGCATTTTCACATGTTATTTGCCTTCTGTAAGATGAAAATCATACCGTTATGCGTATTCTAAGCACTAGTTATCCGGTAATAGTACTTTTTAATACAAATAAAAAAATTATATTTCAGTAAAAGTTATCCTAAAAAGCAAACTTTTCACTATGAACGGGCGCGACTAGTAAGAGGATGGATGACTACTTCCTAAGATCGAACCTTAAGTATGGTGCTTTTCACATTTGTCTCAACGTCTGTTGAGTGAAAGTTACTAAATACAGTTAATGTTAAAGGATGAATCATTTCTGATAGAATTAAAATATCCTTAATGGAGAGGAGCAGAATATCTGCAGTGATCAGCGATATTGTGCTCCGTTCTCATCACATGAAAGTTATCATTCTTTGTTCGATGAGAACAAGAAATAATAACATCCTCACACGTTGTAGACTGAGTTGTATTGCTTGTCGTACCTTAATTCTGTCTTTCTCGAAGGAAACCATCTGACATTACCCTTGAGAAAGGTCAAAATCGGTCGTAGTACCTTTTGATTCTTTCAAAAATGAGTTCTGTTTGAATCTCTAATAGCTGAAAAAGCGGTTCCCAATTGCTCCTGTTATTATTACATTGTGGATTATCCTAAGATCTTTCCTACCCATCTATATCTCAAGATATATATTTTTTGAAAATTGGTAAAGTATTCGTCAGTCTACACAATCAAAAATTCTGAAGAAATATCAAATTTGTATGATACCTTATTGTTTTACAGATAAAAACAATGTCCTTGCTTAGCAGTCGTCTAGCATTGCATCGTCATATAATTCGTCGAAATTTTGGTTTAACATCGATTATTTATCAGAAAACTGATCCTGTTCAACAATTATTCGTTGATAAAATAAGAGAATATTATGCGAAACAAAAGTGTGTTTTTCCTTATTAAAAATGAAAAACTTCAAATGAATGAGTATATCGTTGTTTATTTTCGTTTTAGGAAAACATCTGATGGTCTTGTTGATGCGACATCAGAAACTCGTAAAAGTTTGGAAGATACATTATCTAAATTAAAAAATGCCTATGGAGCAGAAACGGAGGATCTTTTAACATTACCAAAGTATTCGTTTAAAGGTATATATAGCCGATTCATTAAAGAGATCTTTGAGACACATATGTTAAAGATACTTTTGTGAACGATCATAGTTCACAAAGATATTTTCTTCTATGTTTTTCAAAATTCTCAAACAACTATTCAACTTTTCTTTTATCTTATTTATTTTTAGATCCTCAATTAGATGCTGTTGTTGATAAAACGAAAAAGTCGATGACACAACGCCCAATAGTATTAAAAACTGGTGATTTAGAAAAGTATAGTGGTTCATATGATACATGGTCAATTAAATCAAAACAAAGTAAATTAGAACAAGAACGAAAATTGCATGATGAACGACCTAAAGCATCATTACCGGGTTAGCACGGTAAAACAGTGACAACAATAATTCAAACCTTTTTTTATTTTATTTTTTTTCTCTTGCCGGTTTTTTTTTCTTCTATTTGTATTGTAATAGCGCAGACATAGCCTCTAATTTTCTTATAAACTCAATTAAATTCGTGAATTCGGTTTTAATTAGCGAATGCACATTTGTCGAATATTATTAATTTTGATATAGAACTACTGAAATTGAACAGCATATGGAAATGTTGATTTTCAGCATAAACTAGACGAATAAAGTTCAATTGTATCTATTGAGATCTTTTCTTTCTTTTAATATGTTAAAGTCGAATTCTACTACTTTGTTTAATCAGTCAAATGTAACTAAAAAAACGACAGAAATTATGTCATATTTCTCTGCGAGTAGGAAAATTATAAAAGTTAGTTTTAAATTTTAGATTAAAGAAGGAAAATATCCATAAATATGAGTATAAATAGCAAAAAGAAAACGAAACGATATAAAAAAGTTTGTATACATCCACGATATAATCCCCCACATATGGATGTAGTTAAATCGATTTTTTTGAGCCAATAATTTAGAAACCATTTTAGTAAAAATTGCATCCATATTTGATTTAATTAAAATTACTCAACATTTTGTTTAACTTCACGTTTTTTTCTATCACGATCAAAATAATTTTTATTATGATTTAATAAACCATTTGAAAACTTAATTAAAGGTACCGTTCTAGCCATATCGGTCAGATTGGATTTAAATGTCGATATAGATAGGGATTCTTGGCTTTATTAGTAAAAACGAAAAGAGTGAAAAAAGAAATTTCTTCTTCTGTTCAGTTATAGAAGATGTATTGATCGGTTAAATCGTTTTCAACTATATTTATTTTTCAAATTGAATTTTTGATGCTAAAAATCACTTTTTAATCTGTATATGATTTCTTTGGACTTTTATGTGGATAATATAGAGAACAAGTATCCTTTCTTTGATTGGAGCTTTGTAAGTGTTACCCGTTATGAAGATAGTATTCTTAGATCTAATATAACATAAATAGTTTTTAATAATAAATAGAATAATAAACATTGATCAAGAAAAAAACTTCTTATGGTAAGTAAATCTCTACTTTAGCTTGTATTCATTGAGGCCGAAGAACGGCAATAAAACTGATAATCAAAGAAAAATGTGTCACTTGTCACACTAACAAATTCTAATCGACAATCAACCACGGATTATTGTGTATATCTTCAATAATGAATGGGCACTATGTAAAACTTATACATAAAAATAAAAATTATGTCTCTTTCTTAACGGTGTAAAAATTCATCTCTTGAGTTTTATCTAATAGTCCTGTTTCAAATTCATTTGTTTATTAAATACGTTTTGTTTTATGTGAATTTTTAAAATAATTAGGAATTGGCTAGATATTAATGCGCTTTTGAAAAATTTCATCCATATTTAACCCTTTGGTTATGGGTATTTTTGGACAGATGCAAAAATTTTGATTTTTTTCATAAAAGTCTGAAATAGGGTGTATACGTCAAGGGAAAACAGCGAATTCCAAGAGGCTTCATAAAACTCCGTAAGATTCTGAAGTTGCACAGTTGAGTAGAATGGCTCAGAATCTTATGAAATCCTGCGAGTAGTTTCATAGAGAATCTTGAAATCTCATATTATAATACAGATCCAATAAAATCTAACGTCTGTTCGTTTGTGAGACTAGAACTTTAGCAGTAGCCGTAGTTCTATGGGCAACAATTGTTCTGGGATTCTATGCGATTTTACAGAATTCTATTTGGTTTCATGGAACTCTGAAAGACTTTAAGTTTAGAGATTCCATAAATTCTCGTAGATTCCCAAATCCCAAATTCCTTGTTTCACTCTTGATGTACATGCATCATAGTAGAGTCACATAATGATGCTTTGATACTAGTAATATAAGCGAAAGAGAAAAGACTCTTATGACCTAGGAAAGATAGAAAATCAAAATAATAAAGCGATTACAATTAATTTTTAGGACTATTAAGGATGTAGAACCGTCCCTCGTGTAAATCCTTCGTATATTGAAAATTTTAAGTTGATCGCAATTAATCAGCCGATTAATTCGTCACGGTTAATCGTCAACTTTTGAGCGATCCAGCAAAATTCTCACAAATAATGGATGAATGACAGTTTTTTCCATAGATGTTTACGTCTACAAATCTGTAGTAACTCAGTTTCAACTGTTACACAGTCATCTCTGCGCTTTTTTCTGCTAGATAAGATCAAATATACTATAAAAACGCGTAAGAGAAGGAGAAAAAAACTGTACTTTTTTATGACTTTTAGTGTTAGAGCAGATGTCAAAATTTTAAAATCGATATACATGAAAATAAAGAGTTTTTTAGGTAGGAATTTGAGAGAGGTGAAATCAAATGATTGATGATATAATATTGTTATTCATTAGTTAAACAGCCTAATAGAAAACTGATTTTGATCTGTTGCATACAGTGTCACATCACAGTTTCCTTATTCCTAACAACAGACTTATTTGCTTTTTCAAATACAAAAATCTTTCATTCTTCACTTTTGATGATAAAAGTAAAATATGTAAATAGTGAAATGCCCTTATTGATTTCATTATAACTATGCGAATAAATAAAAAACTTATACAAATTTTATCGTCGAAAATAGGCTGACACTTCTTAAACGAAATGACACTAGATCCAAAATATTGAAAAAGAAATCATACAAATTTCACAGAAAATATACTCAACCTATGATTTATAAATATGAAAATAATACAATTTTTGATTGCTTCTGACTTCATCAAGATACTTTTATTTTTATTCAAAGTATTAAAGGTTTATTTATTCATCTTTGGACGAAAAAGTGATCATAATGAGAAAAACGCAATCTGAAAAAATTTGTTTAAAACAAATTAACAGTAAAAGGAATAGTTAGTGGTCCATAAAATGCAATTAATAACTAACAAACAATCCAAAATTGTGCTTATGGTGGCATTCTCAATGCACCATCTAAACGAATAACTTCGCCATTTAAATATGGATTTTCGATAATCGATTGCGCCAACTGAGCAAACTCATCCGGTTTGCCGAGACGAGTAGGAAATGGTACCATATTACCTAAAACATGAAAAAATTCAGATTATAAATTCTAGACATTTTATGCGTTGAAATTATTTCACTTAATACTATAAACTAAAAATAAGAAATACGTATGTCTCACGTTCAATTACCCAATAGTGTTTTTACTTTTTCTGGTAATCCTTTCAACATCGAGGTATTAAATACACCGGGTGCAATAGCACAAACTCTGACACCCATATTCGATAAATCTCGTGCCAATGGTAATGTCATCGATGCAATAGCACCTTTACTTGCTGCATAGGCTACTTGTCCAATTTGTCCGTCGTATGCAGCCACACTTGCCGTATTAATAATCACACCACGTTGACCATTTTCATTTGGTTGATTATCAGCCATCAAATGACATGCCCATCTCAAAACATTAAATGTTCCAACAACATTAACATTCATAACTTTTTGAAATTCATCTAAACCGTGCATTGATCTTTTATTAATATTATATGTTCGAAATGCACACGCAATTCCAGCACAATTAATAACAGCATCTAGTCGACCATGAGTTTGTTTAACACGATCAAATACTTGTTGAACTTCATTTTCATTTGTAACATCAATTGGATAAAACATGGCTTGTTCTGTCAATAACGACTTAGAAGATGATGGTGTCGAGATTGATGATCCTGGTACGCTCGATGTTATTCGTTCACCTCTTAATGCTCTTTGCTGCTCTTCTAAATTTACCTACAATACACAGGAGTATTGTAATTAAACATATCTCTTTTCTAACTTACATTTCCCGTTTGAGTTGTATCAATATTTGTAGAATCGTCACTAAGTCCATCTTCATTATCTAACTTATTTATATTTGATTTGGCTGCTACTGATTGTTGAATATCGGTTAATGACTGAACAACTTCTGTACCTTTTGATGTTGGTAAATCGCAGATAATAACACGTGCACCTTGTCGCAGAAAACGTTGAGCACACGCGAAACCTAATCCAGATGCGCCACCAGTAACCAACGTAACAAGTCCTTTCATTTTATATAAACATTAGTGATCAAATATAGAAAACCACTGTTTGTTACAGTAAAGAGAGAGAGAAGGAAACTTAATGTGTAATATAAACAAATCAAAATCTAAAGAAAAGAGCGTCACAGTTGAAGAGAGAATTTTATCAGTATACGTAGACAAAATAATCGTCTGTCATATAAATATAGACGTACGAGGGAACCTTCCGAGGTGATATCCGCCATTTTTAGTGATATTGGATGGGTTGATAGAGGACAGTGTCCTTAAAAGAGCTTTGTTCTAGTCATAGAGCTTTTTTCAAAAGTTATAAATAATTTTTGTTTCGAAACACGGTAACATTAAAAAAATTTTATCTTAGTAAAAACAGCGAATTAAGGGCTGAAATTTTTTTCATAACGCTGCTGCTGATCTGTCAATATCTCAAAAAGTTTCAGGCTTTTACACAAGACAAGTTAATTACACACTGTTTTTTCCAGAACGACTAGTAATAGAAAAGAAAAATAGTTCTATGTGTGACTATTTTTGTTTACGAGAAACACAAGTTAGAGCAAAACAGAATTGCTTCAGAAAACAGGTTTTCCTTAATCAAGGAAAAATTGTAATAATTTAGTATGTAGACAAGTTAAAAGTCTGAAAGTTTTTGTGATATTGACAGATCAGAAGTGGCGTTATGAAAAAAATTTGAGCTCTTAATTCGCTGTTTTTACCGAGATACAAAAATTTTAATGTTATTCTGTTTCCAAACAAAAATTAATTATAACTTTTAAAAGAAGTTCTATACATCCGATACATTATTCTAGTATTCAAATAAACAAAATAAAAAAAGATTTGTAAAACTAAAAACATAATCTATATAAATTTCCTTTTAAGTCTTTTTGATTGTCTTCTTAGTTGACTCTAATATCGTCTCCACAGAAAAACATTAAAGATTCTTCGTTACCAGTTAATAAGCAAGAGTGAGACATGTATTTGAGAAAAACAAAGTTGAAAATTCAAACTTAAGTTAAATTACAAATCCCTAAATTACATTATATTTGTAAGTGAAAGAATACAATCGACCGATACAAGTTGTCTTCTTTTCCTCTGATGATGATTCCATCCATCCATTCATGTCGTCGATCATGTACCCATCACTCTGATATTTTTAATTAAAATTTACCGAAAAGCTGTGTTCATGTTGTGTAAAAGAAGGAAAAGCACCACAATAACATCAAGTGTAATGCACACTTATCATTTATCTCATCGTCGTTCTCAATACCAATCATCTGACATTTCTTTTCTGTTCAAATTAGACTTTTTTATATTCAATTTGAATACTTACGTTGGCTCATTTTCATCACTTATATCTGTTGAAGCATCAAGATCGAAATTAAAACCATTTGAAAAACAGCAATATTATATAACTATCATACTGTTCTATTGATTGTATGGAACAGAATATAATTGTTCTGTAATGTTTCTAATAGTGAATATCCTGTAGATGTAAAAGAAAAGCAAAGATGAATAAAACTAAAGAGTAATAAATAGTTTCTAACCCCAATCATCTGCTTCTTGGCATTTGAGTTTTTCCTGACAAATTTATTCAACATTCAGAACCAATTTATGTAGAACGTCTGAGACAAGTGAAAATTACAGAATGTACATATCTAGCATTATACCTGAGATAAATCATAAACCATTCATTTACTACGATGCTGTTTTGAAAATTATCAAATTTTATACTGTTCACTAAGTTTGAGCACAAGAAAAATCTTATGTTAACAACCTAAACTCCATCTTAGTTCCGGTTAATGCTTCTTCATTTTGTTGTTTTTACCGAGTTGTTTCATTTGACATTCAAACAAGATAATTTTTTTTCATTGAATCAACAACCAACTCAGCCTTCAGTTCTTCTATTATCAACATTTATTCTTTAAATAGTCAAGAATTTTCTTTTTTACAGTGGGTCGGTCTGAATAAAACTGAAAATTAAAAACAAAGACTTTAACATATCGCAAAGATGAAAAAGGAACAAACAAAACTTACTATTCGCTATTTGAAAAGGCAACGACGTAATTTTGGTTTTTATCTCATAGCTAGCACAACAGATGGGGATGATAACGTATTATGATCTACAACAAAAATGCATTGAAAACACTCTCTTAGTGATCAATAGGATCAATAAGTGGTGAATGAAATGCATATAGTATTGTACAGTACGAACTATATCGATGTAGAAACTCTGTAGATCATACGGATGGCATACTTCTCAAAACTCTTCTTTCCATAAGAATATCAGAGACTTATTACATGCGTTGTTCAATTCTTTGTGTAATATCCAAATGGAGAAAGCATGACTTTAGCTGAAAAATGTCATCTGATTCTTATCTATAGTGCCACTTACTCTGAACTGCCTACGTTGCTCTGAACAGTGAAGGCAAGAGTTAATCTACACATTCTCTTGTTGAATTTAGTAGCAGATCCAGTAATAGGGATGTATTAAGCAACCGCATTCTCATTGAAAAATTTCCAGTTCAACCCTTGTTGAATTTAATAACCAAGGTTTCATTTACAATATAACATCGATCTTATATTACGTGTAAAATAGAGGTAGTTTTTTTTCACATTTTTATTTCGTGATAATTATGTTGTCTTTTTTCTTCTTTTATTGTTTCAAATAATAAAAAACTAAAAAAAAACAACAATAGATAAACACGCTTCAAACATTCTTGATGTTACAGAAAAACGAGACTATTGGAAAATAACCGAGAGAACAGAAAGCACGAGAACGATTATTTTTCTTCTTCATCTTTATTTTATTTAACGTTGTGTGCCTTTTTTTGGACCACCTTTTGGTATATTTTTTTGAATTTTTTCAACTTTCTTCACTGGTCTGCCGGCCTAGAACAAAGGTTAGAAATTGAACAATAAAAAAAAGAAAAGAAAAAACTCGAACATCTTCATCGTACGGTTACAGAGATTTACTTCTTCCACATATGAACAACTCCTTCTGCGAGTCATCCCATACTCCATACTGTAGTATTAGCATTATTCTCAACAGCTTATGACGAGCAAAAGTATGCTCTGAGAAACCTTGTTTCTTTAAGAAAGCTGTTTTTGATATACTCTCAGTAACATTCCTGCTGCCTAGTAGAACTTTTTAGCCTTTGAATGAAAAATTTTCAGAACGAACAAGTATGCTTAGAAAAATATGTAATGAAAAAACAATATTATTTACTTTCACCGATGGTGTTGTTGTTTTTTTCTGTTGTGCTTTCGCTTTTTTGGCTTGTTTGGCAGCACTAAAACAAGAAAATATAATTAAATTATGGAAAAAAAACAACAGTTTCAATATGTACTTGATGGCGTCTTGACGCTGTGCTTTTCTAAATTCTGGTTGTTGATTACGTTTAGCTAATATTTCATTCCAAGTAACACCAGTGATAGCACGTTGAAATTTTGTTGTACGACGCGTTCGTTTTTTAATTTCTTGTTCAGCTTGACCTTTTTTATGTTTTCGACGGTAATAAACTGTCCATGTTATACGACGTGGATTACGTTTCATATCAGCTGAACGTTGACATTTTGAATTCAAATAGATGTGGACCTAAGCAAAGGCGAAGTTCTAGAGAAAAAAATAGATGCCGACAGGGCCTTACGCCAAGAGAAAAGAAGTGAGATAAAGAAGATTGAAACAGACAAGTCTCATTGTCACCAATCTTCAGCAACAAGAATATTCTCCCACTTTCTTCTTTCTATTCATTATTAACAAGCATTTCTATTATTTAGTACATAAAGATAAACGTACTTTTCCATCGGCTTTAACGACACGTTTACCATGACCAGGATAAATTTTGTATCCACTATAGTTGCAAATTTCCAGCCTTAAATAAAATAGAAAATGCAAGGATAAGTAAAATCAAATCTTATCTCTGAAAATAATAGTGTATTCAAATAATGAAAGAAATCACTCTAAACGAAAAGTGACCATCGGGTATTTGAATGTCATTTTTAATTTTTGCACGTGAAAAGTAAACGATAACTGTTTTGGTAACGAACAGTACGTCGTTGCAATGTGCACCAAAAAAGAAAAAACCTTTCATTCTTCTTACTTCATTATGATGTAATAAGTGACAAGATGATTTAGATATCTAGAAGAAAAACGATAATAAAGATTGATAGCAAAAATCTTGAACTAAAATAACTCCATACGAGTAAATGGTCACTCAGTTAGGAGATTTTCCGGGCTATGCACTGCAAAATATGTTGAATAATTGAAGTATGCAACTTTGAAGAGTTTGAACGTCGTCTGCTGAACTAAGGCAAACAGAGTACATCCCTTATCGACTAGAGATACGAACGCTAAGTCCCGAGTTTCTGATCGAGAAAGAAAGAATATTATTAGAGAATAATAAGAAGCATGTATGAAACTCAACTCAAATGACTGGTTTCACAATTATGAAGAGAGACAGGTTATCTTGAACGAAACAACTAACGAGATTAAGTGTTTTGACGATTTCCGTTATGTTTTTAACAGAAAATTGTACGTAGACAGTATATCTCCATATTGTAGCGTGTTTTATAAAGGTTTTCTAGGATGTACAAAGCGTGGCTCAATTTTCAAAGTGCATACGCACGCACTTTGTCATTACACACGTCATAATTCCTATTGCGTACAGTTTTTAGCACAGTACGTCCTGCTTTTTCATCATCAAAACTCAAATTTGCGAAAAGGCCAGTACTACGAGAACAGTTACAAAGGGTAAAAACACTAAACAGATGCAAACATAATGCTCTCTCAATCGGTCAGACTATGCTGATCATGAAACTTAGACATGGTACAATTGATGTAAACTTACGCTGACACTAGAGTTTATGCCTAACGTAACTTGAGCGTTTTTTTTATCTAATATCTAATAATCTAATTTTGTTGGTGCGTTTTATTTTATTCATAAAAATTGATGATGTTTTCCACTGCATCGCAACAGCAAATACGGTCACAGCAGTAAAAGTTGGATTCGTTGAACCTCAACATCTGTGAAAGTTTATTTGTTAAAGTATTTTTCTCATCAGAAGAAAACTTGCTTCATTGAGTCCACAGTCATACAACAGTGACTCTTAAGTGCTTTTTAATTCATGTAATCTGCATAGGTGGTGATCCTCCTACTAATGGACTTTCCAATACTTAGCGCTATCTGTTGCAATACACATATTAGTTGTATGATTGGTTGGTTCATGTTTTATTGCAAAAAACCTATTGTTCTAATTATTTAATTTTTCTCGAAAAAGGAACGCTTTCAGAATTATTAATAATAATTCAATATACTCTACTATTATGGTGTTGAGAAAACTATCACCGCTGTTAAAGTCTTTCAAACACTATAGAGAATAAAAACGTGAAGTAAGTTTTATACTATTATCATAGCATTAAATATAAAAAAAAGAATGTTTACAATACAACATTTGATCGACAATAAGCTCATGTCTGTTTTGCTATTGGGGTTGTGCTCTAAATCGGTAAAGTTGCTTATTCTGTTTAATATTGTCGTTCATTTTCTAAATATATATGTTGCATGTTTGACAACATTGATGAGATAGATATCTATGGTGACAGTGAACTAAGTGATACCAAACTGGTTTTATGATTTGCGGTGGGTGTAGAAGTTGTGGTACACACATAGGGTGTTTTAAAGTCGTTATGAAGCGACATAGAAATACTTTTAATAGATACCACGATATTAAAACGAACCAAATAAGTATTACCCTCATTATTCTCAATAAATAATAAAATATGTACAAAATGCTAAACCAGATATATCTTATAAGATATCGTAATAATCTCCATAAAGCTTCAACATTCAACCATACAGATGTATGTGATTTCCAGTCCCGCTTTCTTACTTTCCCAGTTTTTGTTGATGATATCGGTACTAACGATTGTGTTTTCGACTGAAAACAACTATTGGGTACATCTATTTTACCCCAAGGTATGCGGATTTCTGACGCTTTTCGGCTACTTTTTATTTGTCGTTGTGCTGTTTTTTGTCGTATATGATCGTTGAACTTTTGATCTGTTGACTGTTGTTTTACTGCTTGAGTATCATTACAACTCAGATCAAATTTGATTCTTATTTTACCATTACTACGTCGAGAATGAAAATTTTTAATACCCAATAAATCCCAATTCCAATAACATTTCTTGCCATTAGACATTTTTCGAAAAAATTAAGGAGGCAAGCAACATAAACAATAAAAAAAGAAAATAAAGAGAATAAATAAATAAATAAATAATTGATAAAAGGTATTAACGATTTTTACCATAGGAACCACTAATTTAAATGTAAATAATTAGTTTGACTTTATTTAGTCTGAATGAGAAAAAAATACTAAGTTTATCACGTTGATCTTTCTCCAAAATCATTCATTACAGTTTTGCGAGATATAATGCAGATGGAATATTGGTTGAATTGGCTTTCTTGTTATGTAGAACTAGACAGTAATAAACGTGATGCTATCCATGATGGTAGCAAAGTAGGTGGCTTTGAAATACCTGACATATAATGGATTTAGTCGTTAAATCTATAAGCAAGAACTATCATTCCAGAAAGATAGAAGAACACTCTTGCAGCAATTTATCCCAATTTATTTTAGATTTAACTTTCTTGAGAATGGGTAACGAACAGACAACTGGTGGAGAGAAAAGTCACCAACAACAAAAAAGTATGTATTTAAAAGTGACGTAAATAAAACTGATCATCGTTTGTTTTTTCTTCTCTCGTTTCAGCCACTTATCATCCCAATATTACAATCGTCAATCCGCAACCTGCATCATCTGATACTTTAACTCAAGATGACAATGAATTAAATAAATTAGTAGCTATACCAAAATTTTATCCAATTTTACGTTCGACAATTCATATGCAAAATGATGAACAAGTACCACATTTGGACTATTTACCCGTGAGTTTTTCAGCTTTGACAATTTGTTTGCACTATTAATCATCAGCGTTATCTTTGGACTTATCAGTATGAAGTTTTGATTGTTTAATGATATCTTCTGTTCGAGGAAGAGATAAAACTTTTAAATTCACGTTTAGGAGCAGATATCGTACTTAAACTGACAGACAGGCAGATTTCTTCAGATTATTACGCCTATTGAATATTTTAAGGGTCAAACGTTTTGTCTCTTACTTAAACTGTTTATATCCTTCGTTTAGACACTTCAGTTATCAATGCGTATTCAACAACATTTAAAATCGTGTTCCGAAGCTGTTTCGTATGATCAACAAACATTGATAACTCGCATGAAAGAAGTTGATGTACGTTCGAATGCCGTTACTTCTCGTCTGTTAGAAAAACAAAAACGTTATACTTACTATTGTGATCAATCAAAAAAATTACGAGATTTAGTGACAACAGTAAAAAGATTAGACCAGACATTAACAGAACTAGGTGACAAAATGAGATTAATTAATAATGCTTTACCCCTCGAAGATAAATTACCTATGTTGACATTTCGAGCTCAAGTAAAAGCTGAATGAACGATTTTCATAGTTTTCTTTTTGTAATTATTTTTATACAACGTGAATTTTTTATGTGCAATAAAATGTTCTATAAGTCGACACATGTAAAAGGTTAGGTTAGGTTAGCTTTAGCTGAAGAAACATCAGTCTAGACTGATGTTTCTTCATTATATTTTATTTCAAAACAAGATTCATCAGCAATATGAAAAAAACGAGATAGAATTTAATTAATTTATTTTTAAATTATTCATCAATATAGATCCTAACATTTCTCGATTCTGCACGTCTCGGATTTGAATAGAAGTTTGTCACAATATAATCAATATCCTCGTCCGTTACATCTAATTTAATCTTTGTACATTTTACCGCTGTTTCTAATGCGTCTGTTCGTAGTCGATTTCTTAGTTTAGTTTTTATATGTGTAACAACACTAAAACTTCTTTCACATTCATTTGTCTCTAATGGATATGTCGATAGAATTTGGTAAAAAGTAGACCACTGAGATGTAATAAAAAGACCAGTTTTAGCAAGCAAGAAGACTTGAGCAAGCAGAGACGCAGTCACAGATAGAAAAAACAAAGACAGGTGCTTAGACGTTCAGAATATTTTTTTCTTCGATTTTTTAACAATACATAGTCATACGTAGTAGAAAAGAAGGAAGAAAAGGAAAAATAATGTCCAAAAAGATTTTGTTCAATATAGTCATAATGCCTGATGATGATTTTCAGTGTGAGATTGAAGGCTAATATTTTAATTTTGTTTAATATTCTTATTCCGTTAAGATAAAATTTAAGTAGAATACGGATGTTTTTCGCAGCAGTTCCATTTATTCACTATGAATTTCTATTATTCTCAATAATGGTTACTTAACATGAAACACGTTAATAATTATAAATGTATCGCAAACAAATTATTTAAAGTACCTAAAAATCACTTACTCGGATGCATAAAAGGCAGTTTCTCAACTTAAATTTCTTGAAAAATTCCTTGAGTAAGTCAATATTTTTTGAGTAATTTTATCCAAACGAGAGAGTGGATTTCCACCCCCTAATCGATAACGCTGTTAAAAAGCAGCTGTGATCAATATGTAACTAAGTGGATTACAAAAATGCGTTTACGAATTAAAAAATTTTGATGCATTTTTGAATCTCGAACCAGTACGCGTTAGTGAACTTTTGTATGTAATTTGCTAAAAATAGCTCCTTGTTACAGTATTCCAGAAAAATCGTCTTATAACGTCGGTTAATGTGATTAGAAAGAAAAAACTAGTCATTGCAAAGAGAAAATTATCAAAAACACGTTTTTTCATATGTTGGCCTTATTGTTTTCGATCGTTGGTTTTCTAACAAAAATCAAGAGACCTATGCGGCAAATTCAAGGAAATTAGTAAGTTGTTCGATGATGTCGTTTTAATTAATATTTTCTAGTTTAGCTCTCCTTGATTCTATCGAGACTCTTAGTTACGATTAGTGCTGATCGTAATGTTAATCGTACTTGAGCTAATCGGGATTAAGCAAGTAGTGTAGTCGTAGTTACGTTTGTCCTGGTTTGTTGAGAAACGATCAAGTCATATGGTATGATGAACAGCACCTAGTACTGATGTATCCGAAGAAAATAGACGTTTAGTAAAACGTTAATCTCTAACAATGGCAGATGTATCTCTAAGAGAATGGTCGTCTCTCATCATGGGAAAAAGGTATGTTAGTGTTATTATTACATGAACAATAGAGTCCATTGCCATCTTTTAGCAAAATCTTGGTACATACTAAACAAAACTGAAAATACATTTTAAAAACGAAAAGGAATGTGGCTTCATTTCAGTTTGATTTTTGATGCATCAAGATACCACCAAAAAATGCCAGTGGGAAAATAATTGTTGAAAGATGATGGTAGAGTAGAGACCTGCACGGGTTAAGAACACCTAACCCGCACCCGACCTGATGAAAACAATCTCACCAGAAAACTATGTTTGAGAAAGAATATAAACTTGCCTTGTTAGACAAAAGTTTTTCGGTGCATATTGTAGAATCTCGTAGTTCAAAAAAAATTTTTGAACGACATCTGATTGGTCATTTTGTCTAAAAGGTTAATCTATTGAAAATTCCTCAGTACACTTTGCCAATAGATTATCTTAATCGAGATGATGACCACATTCTTTTTCTCATTGGTCAGTCAGTATCACCTAATACTCAGATAGCAACTGGAGAGCATTATAGTAAAGTCTTCTATGTACGGGTGTTTAAAACAGTACATTGAAAAAAAGCAGTAAGGGATGTATTGCCATTGATTTCAGTGCAAGAAGCACTCTCTTATGTGCAAAGAAAGCAATCATTAATCGACTTAGTGAATGCAGTTGTTCTGAAACAAGTCTTTCAACTGGAAATTCCAGTAG